>JAODAI010468732.1:0-14382 GCA_027575025.1 Scotoplanes globosa | reverse complement strand
GCCGCGTCATTGGCCAACGCTCTCCACCTCCCTCTATCCATGGCCATAACCCTCCAATCGCCATCTCCCCCAGCCCTTCTAAAATCCCTCTCAACACAGACCTTCCACCTCAAACGAGGTATCCCCCTACCCATTCTACCAACTTCCTCGTGCGACAACGCCATCTTTGGAAGTCGTCCTCCATCCATCCGTTCCAGATGCCCAGCCCACCTCATTCTAACCCTAATCAGTTTCTCTGTCGTTGTACAAAACATGAAGCAAAATTGTTATTCTTAAAATCTTATTTTTGTAACTATGATATAATTAAAAGGTCAATATGCAAATTTCACATGTCTTAATCAAAAGCCCGAAATTAAGTCAAAAGTATATAACATAGAATATAATGTAAGTTGATTATAAACTAGAATGAAGAAACGAAAAAGGCATTATGTGACATGACTATTTGGCGATGTATATTTTAATTAAAATAGATTTTACTGCAATATTTTAGCATTTTTTATATATTTTTTTCGCTAAAGCATGTGAACTCATACTATTTGTAAAAACTAGGGATATGTAAATTAATCTTCCCGCAATAATATAATGTCCACTTCTCCATCTCTGTTTCATTTTGGTTGCAATTTCTACGGCCATTTTAGGTTTGATGCATTTACTTAGTATTCAAATAGTGTTATAGTATAGACATGCATGCATATGTTAATGATATATATACAAACAAGTTCGATGTATGTACATATAGTTTTAATAATATATAACATGAAAGTATTTCGAAAATACCTATATTATTTCCCAAAAGGTGGTGGATTTTAAATAATATTCAACAGCTCAGATTACTGTATTATTACTATACATACCATCGGTGGCGACGTTCTGTACGTCCGTGTCCTGTTGTTTCGCCATGTAACCGAGAAAGGAGAATATTACGAAGCCAGAGATGAAACTAGTCAAACAATTGACAACACTCACCAGCAGCGTGTCCCTGTTGGTGGAGAATAAAATGGTCACATGACTATTTGAAGGGTGTATTGGCAAAATGCAATAAATGTTTTGCCATTTTGGGTAAAATCGTCTTTTTGTCACATTTTTAGTGTAATTCTCATACGATAGAAAAGAATACAAAATATATTCAAGTTTTTTAGTTTTCAATATTTTTGTAAAATGTTACTTTCAACAGCTTGTTTGTTAAACCGAAAACAGCGCCCTAATACATTTAACTCTAAAAGAAAAAGCCCCATCCTTTATTTATAGGCCTAGCATCGTCATCATCATCATCGATTCACCTCACGCCGATATTTCAGTCCAACAGTGAATCAGGTCTCACCATTCACATCTCCTTTGTACCACGGCATAGATACCCCAATTAATTCCCAATGTAGTTAGTTGTTTCTTGACTACGGTCAACCGGGTCAGTTTGTATCCTCTATATCTTCTCGTCATCCTCTCAGCGTATAACAGTGCATATATTGCAGGAGTTGTTTCTGACAGATGTAGTGCGTAACCTAACCAACGAAGTCTTTTTCTGAGATGATGAGACACCATTTCCTTTCCTAGTGTAGTTTGGAGTAGGGCTATATGTCTGCATATATTCCACCTAATTGAAAAGGAATTATATGCTATATATAGTTGCCTATGATTAGTATCTTTTTGAAAATCCGGTCCAATGAACCGAGCTCGCTCAGCATTGTCAAACGGGGCGGAGATCACATGGACAGATCATTTACAAAAACATTAGATAAAGTATATATGCAAGATACGTGTTATATATATACCATAGTCAGTATGTATTTTGAAAATGAGGAAACTAGTTTTCGAATAACCATGAATGTCAACAAGCTCATCGTGAATGAACTTCACAAATTCACAATACTATACCGGCGCTTGAAGCAAAGGATACCACCCTGTATGATTCAGCGTAACGAAATGTATATGCTCACCCATAAACACATATTATGCAATCTTATACATGCATTTGTTACAGTATACTACATAATATAAATGATAATATATTAAATAAATATATTAAATAGGAATATGACTATATTCCATACATATATTGTAGCCGCCGTGGTTTACAGGTCTAGTGGGAATGCTCTGGATTCGCGATCCTGGGGTTAAGAGCTGGAGCCCCGTGAGAGGTTGACGTCAGGAAGGGCTGCCGTTCATAATTGAGCCACGTCGCACTAAATAAAGTCTTTGAATTAATAAGGCACCGTCTAAACCCCTGGGGGGGGGGTAGAAGTCAAGCAACTGCATATATTATATTTAATTATGTAGATATTATGCCAACTATATAATTTGTAAACTTTAAACAACACTAAACACGTAATGTACATTTAAATAGCAGGTCAATGTACGGTATATGGACACGGATTATAACGCTGCGCCATCTCTCATCGATGCAATACGTTTTTCTTACCTTAACACCATGCCAGTTTACAACGGAATCTTACCTCAAACGCCTTCTATGCAAACCAACGTATTTACCTATAGCAATTATTGTGGAACTTGCTGTAGCTGGAGAACGCCAATAGAACTCCGAATCCGGGCCCAAGAGAGAAAAATACCTGAGCCGCCGCAGAAACCCATACCTGCGAATATTATAATATTTCATACACAACGTTCTTACTTTCTGAGATCTTGTATTGCAGTATATGGTGTGGTCTGAATGTATTGTATTACTTTTGGTTACAATAAGGAAATATCAAATTGCATTCTGAGCAAATAATCTATTAAGCTTTTTAGAGTTAAGCTAACTACCAAAATAATTATCATCGTTAAATCGATCTTCTGAAACCATAGAATATGCGGTACTTCAAAATGCTTACCGATAATGTTGGTAATTGAGAGTTGGGCATATTTTCTGTAATTATTAAGCGCATATTAGGATGCGATGAGAAACTTCTAAGCATTTTTTGGTAAATGTATATGCCTGGTTTACTTCATATATATTATAAGTAATCGTTCGCAAAGTGTTCATTCTGGTGGCAAAAGTCTAATTTTAAGAATATTATTTATGGAGTGACTCGGAATTTATTTTCACCAATATGCGGATGATACACAATTATATGTTTCTTTCAACGGATGTGATATATTATCAGCTTTTCATAAAATGGAATGTTGTATATACATTACCTCTGTCAATGGATGAACATCCACAAGGTAAAATTGAACATTGAAAAACAAAATTTATGTTTTTTTCGTTCTAAATTTTGTAAAACTAATGCTCAAATACCATGTTTGTCTGTTAGTGGTCATAAAATCAAGCTAAGAAATGTCTCGTACATTAGATAATTTCGTGACAAAAAAGTACAGATATATTAATTCAGGTATTTTTTCTTCTAACCTTAATTTTTGTAACTCTCTATTATTCGGATCATCTATCCATCCAATAAATAGACTACACAAATACGGTAGCACGAATTGTTAAAATGTCTCCAAGACATAATCACACTACACCTATTCTTTATGATTTGCATTGACTTCCTGTACTTGTTATCACAATTTGTGGGTTTATATTTAACCTGCCTCATTATATTGGTAAACTGATTCAATGCATATGAACCAGTCCACAAAATGCGCTCATCCAACAAAGATAACTTAGTATAACCGCAATCAAATATTATATGCTATGGAAGTAAATGTTTTTCATTTTCAGCTGCAACACATTGTAATATATTACCAGAGAGTGTAAAATCATGTGATACATTAACACATTTTAAGAGGTCACTCAAAACTGATATTTTCTCACTTTATTATAATTGATGCATATTTTCATGATCCATACTTGAAGTTATGTAATTTTTCCCTTTTGTAAAGCGCTTTAAGATGTAACCTTCTGGTTTTAAACAGGAATAGCGCTATAGAAATATTTATTATTACTATTATTATTATTATTGTAATGTTTTCTAAGTTAATAAAGATGTATATGTATATGATGGTAATGTTAATAAATGTTAAACACTACATAGCCGGATTACATTTATCTATATCGGTCTTTATTATACCAGCCGTATTGTAAAACATATATTGATTTTGTGTAACCCAATTATTCACAATTTGTCTGCAGATGGGTCACTATAGAAGATCGCAAAGTAGAGGATACTGTTTGAAAAATATTATGAGTATGTTCTAATAAGTTTTGTTGATTAAATATGGTAAATTAATGTTCTAATAAGTTTGGCTAAATAAGTCATATATTAATGTCCAAAGAAGTTTGGTTATTAAGTATGGTATAATGCTCTAATAAGTTTGGCTAAATAAATATACTGTTCAAATAAGTTTCGTTAAATAAGTATGGTATACTGTTCCAATAATTTGGCTAAATAAGTATGATAATGTTCTACTTGGTTTGGTTAAATAAGTATGGTGATGTTCTAATAATAGTTTTGCCTAAATAAGTAGGCCTATATGATAATCTTCTAACAGTCTAACATCTTTAGCTAAATAAGCATGGTATAATTATAATGTTCTAATAAGTTTCATACTGTCATACTGCTCTAGGCTAAATAAATAGGGTATAGTGTTATAATACAAGTTTATAGTTAAGTATGGCAATGCTATAATAAGTTTAAGCATATTTTTTAGTAAATATTTAAATGTGACTTTCATACAACAACACTCTATTTAGATAATAATCCAGCAACTATACGAATCGCATTCATGAATTTTGGTGTTCTGTTTCATTTAATTTATATTCAATGTGTTTCAATCTTTCTCGGAGTACGAGATAACATTCAAATACATATCATAGTACAAAATAATATGAAAACAGAGAGACAGGCGTATTTATGTCATTAATTGTCTCTTATTGTATAGTGCCGCGCGCATGTAACAGTACTCATCACCAGGACAGGAGCTTCTGAATTTGAAATTTACAGCTTGTCGTTCGTTGATCGGTAAAACTTAAACTTTTATTTGATACAAAAAGTTTGCCTAAAATTAGACAAAAATTATAAAATGGTGGTTAATTTAACATCTGCTTTCGCTGCATTTTGGAAAACAAGAAGTCGATAAAAATTCAAACAAACGTGCGGATATATTCGCTTTGTGTACAAAATTAATATATATTTTAACCAAAAATATGACTTCCTTCGTTACATTTTCACGTAAAGTTGTTTTATATGAATAATAATAATACCACGATAACCATAAAGGTCAGAACACGAAGGGGAAAAATATGTTGATTCCATTTTCTGTCAATTTTAATAACTTTTATATTCGATAACCCCTATTTTGGCATGACTGCTGTGGTTTATGTATATCATTGTGCGTTGTTCGATCAAATGTACGAGAATGGGCCGGTTTACTCAATTCAAGTGTATTCATATAGTTAGTAATCAAATTTGTAATTTATAAACATGATATATCTAGTCCACTGATATAGTGACCACATTGAGCGTCACATTTAACTAGTTATTATCACTATTGTGAAAGATAAAACAAACAACTTAATTAGCGGCCTGGAAGGCATATTTATTTTACGACGTTAAGAGACTACTAAAGTGGATGATGTATAAATACGTATAAATTTCACCATCACGTCTGGTGGTCGTCCAATTTATAAACTTCAAGTCGTATTTGGACATTTTAAATTTGAGAAAGTCGTTCGCATGGGAAAACCGTGGTTGTTTTCGGATAAAAAAAATCACACTACTAGACCGCCCTGAGATTCGAACCCTGGAACTCCCGAATTGCCGAGCTTCTAGAGCCACCAACCTTATCAGCTCGGTCGTGTATTTTATAATTACAGTATAGGTGATATTCAATCATATCAATCTTATTATGTTGATTTCACAAAATGCTTTGCTAAAAGTTGACCAATAATATGACTGTGTTCTAAAAGCATCGCCGGTCCGCAACTATCCCAGTGGCAGGGTATTCATATAACTACACCGATAGAGATTACAAAATTAAACAATTTTCTATACTCACGCTTGCATCAAGAAGTAACTCCCACCTAGGGCTGATATAGTACAGAATGCCGTCACTGGCGCCTTCTAGTGTCAGTCCGCGGAAGAGCAGAATAGTTAGACATATGTACGGCAACGTGGCAGTTACCCAAACCACCTATACCATCAATGATAAAATGATTATAAAACATGACAAATTACACTTTATTGTAATAATTATATTGAACCCAACCAGTAAAATCCTAAATTAATGCATGACTAAGATATTTACAAATGAAGTTTGATATAGATCTGATATTTTCGACGAAAGTGACTTAATGATGATGTCATCACTGGACATGATGATGTCATCACTGGCCATATAATATAATATAAAAAAATACCAGGTGGTTGTCCTTCTCACTAAATGTCATGCACGATTTTGTAAATTTGGATTACTTTGTGGTTAAGTTAACCCATACGTTTTAGCAAGTTGTACACATAAATAACGATCGGAATTGTAAGATTATTACAATACTTAAAAGCTTAGTAGTTTTGATTTGAAAGTAAACATTGATAGTCTATGAAACGTTGGTAGTCACAAATTAATAAGAAAATAGTGGGATATTTTTTGAAAAAGTTCATAATTATGTTGAAAATATTGAAATTATTTACTAATTTACAAAATACTTGAAGAATTTATTAAAAAGTTTTTAGAAATATATATGTTAAGCTGACATTTGTGACTAATATAATTGGGAATATATTATTAACATATTAATTTTAGGGGCAATTTTTATGTTATGTAATAATTAGCCTACTACACCTACGGTATTTGGAACACTTGTTTGAATTCCGGCTGTATACAAGTTTTGAGACAGAATAGTGGTTAGGAGTCCATATGTTTTTGAGACAACTGGAATATTAAATTCGATCATATGAATTACATTACATATGTATTGTATTGACGCTTAATGTTCAGTATCCGTGCAAGCATGGTCAACAGTCCCGTGGTCCACGTAAAATTTCGAGAACGGCGTTATTACACCGCAATAACAAATGAGTCAACCAGACAACCAAATAAAGTGAGTCTACGTTATATAACTTGAAGCTAAGATGAGACATGGCCTACCTTTCCAGATCTCTTAATCCCCTTCCACAGGGAAAAGTAGACTACAATATAGACCAACAGCAGGCACAACATCAGATCTAGCTTGATAGCTCCTACGTCACCCAAACCGGATGACATGTGAAGATTCAATACTTTACGTCTGTAAAAATAAATTAATAAAAGTTAAGTTAAGATAAGTTAAGTAAGAAAGGATAAACACGATCCTGAACCTCCATCAATACAGGAGTAGACCCGACCTCCTATACAATCACAAAAATATTATCAAAACCATTCTTAAAGGCATTGACACTATCCGCGCGAACTAACGACTCGGGCAAGCCATTACATTTATCAGCAATTATCCGAGAGAAGGAAAACTTCCTAACATCTAACCTGGAATAATACATATGTAAATTAAGACTACAACCCCTGGTGCCAGAATAACCAGGCAGCGTAAAAAATCATCGAACTTCAAATTATCATAACCATGAACAATTTTAAACACCTTGGGAAGATTACCAATTAACTAATTTAGTAGCCTTAAATTACTAACATTGTCATTATACACATTATTCTTATATTCCGACTACAGACATGCATAACCTTACATTTATCGACGTTGCAAAATATACCCTAATCCCTCAACCAGTTAAAAATACTATCCAGCTCCAACTGAAATGTAATCGCGTCCTCCTGCGAGCAAACATCATCATAAACCGGGCCATCAGCTAATTTCTTGATACCAGAACTCCAAACAGCTTCTTCTAAATCATATAAGCAACAAACAACAACGGACCCAACACAGCCTTGAGGAACACAACTAGTGACACTCTTCAAACAAGACACAGAACCGATAAGAACCACCCTCGGCCTACGCCCACTTAGCCGACCACTAATCCACCCAAGTATGAGAACCCTGACATCCAAATCTATACAGATCAGTTGTCTTTTTACAAGGCTTCTTGGCCCATTTAGAATAATTTTGATAAGAACCCACACCACCCTTCGTGGGAATATTGGCAGAGTTTTGTTGGGCCTCCGAGAAATGTTTACATCCTTTTTATACCTTTTCTTCAGCACATGATACAGTGTATATATTACCATATGCATACTCTACAAACTATAAGATGTATTATAACTGTTTATTCAAACCTTGAATATTAACATTCCTGCCACGGGACCTTTGGTCCTTTTCCGATAAGATTGTATTATTAACTTTTTATATATATCTATTATTCTTGTTATATTTAGGGTTTGTTTATATTTTTGAAAAATGTTTTACATTGATCAGCTTCCTTTTTAGGGGAGTAACGATCTTTCCCTTTTACTAATGTTTGCAGACGATTGCAGCTACGCAAGTGATTTCCTAAATGTTCTTTATTGAAACTCATTCTTCCCCCTCATTGACAAACCAACCAGAATTACTAGTAATACTGCCACATTCATTGATAACATTTTTAGTAATGATATTGGTTCAGCTTCGAAATCTGGTATAATTGTTTCTGGTATTAGTGATCACCTTTCTATTTATTTCAGAAAATAATTAAATTCGTGTAAAGTAAAAAGTAGACTGATTTTTTTCTCAAGAGAGCGGCTACTTCTAAAACACTTGCTAATTTAGCTAACGAGCTTACTCAGTTTGATTGTAATTCTTTATATCACATTACCAATGTAAATGACGCCTCTGATTATTTGTATCAATATTATAACAATACGTTATGATAAGCATGGTAAACTAAAAAGATACAAAAAGAAACGGAAAAACGAAAATTCACCTTGGATTACTAATGGCATTATAACCTCAATTAAAAAGAAAAGGTGATATAACACCTATGTCCGAAAACCAACTCCAAGTAACAAACGTAAATTCAGTGTGTACTAAAATAAACTTACTGATATTATTCGGGCTGCTAAGAAAATGAATTACTCCAAATTATTTGAAACCATCAAATTTAATCTTAGAAAAACTTGACAGACCATTAATCTGTTAATTGGATCGAAAAAGAAAAGTAATCGGTCTGACATTAATATTAGGCATAATGGTAATGTTCTCTCTGACAACCTCAAAATTGCTGAAATTGTTAATTGTGAATATTTTACAAATATTGGTCCAAATTTAGCTTCAAAGATAACTGAATGTTCCAAACATTTTAATGACTTTCTACACGATAAATCAATAAAAGATTCACTGTTCTTGTCACCAACAAATTCTAGCGAAATAATTAAAATTATCAAAGACTTAAAGAAAAATAATTCTTCCTGTGGAAGTTTATCTCAGTACACACTGAATTTTCGCTTGTTACTTGGAGTTGGTTGTCAGAAATAGGTGATAACCTTTTCTTTTTAATTGAGGTTATAATGCCATTAGTAATCCAAGATGAATTTTCATTCTTCCGTTTCTTTTCGTATATTTATGCTTATCATAAAGTATTGTTATAATATTGATAAAATAATCATATGCGTCATTTACGAATTCCAATCCAACTGAGTAAGCTCGTTAGCTAAATTACCAAGTGTTTTAGAAGTAGCCGCTCTCTTAAAAAAATCATTACTACTTTTACTGGTGAAGTGATTCATTTGACGACTTTCACAATTACATCACCTTTAAGCTTATATATTCAATATCTCCCTCTCAAGTGGAGTTATTCCTATAGTGCTACTAAAATTGTTCCTAGTGCTACTAAGACAAGACATATTCTTCATAAAACAATGCTGAAAGTCATTGATGAAAGAGTGACCATAGGTCCTCATCAACATCTGATTTCGAACCGTACAGTTGTATATAGTCATAACGCGTATGTGTTGTTACAGCATGTAGGCCAATTTCTCGTTATAGGGTGTGTACATCATATTACAGGGTACATATACTTGGGTGTATGGCTACCTCTTGTTATAACATGCCTACCTATTGTTACAATGCACATACCTTCTTGTCTGTGTGTAGGCATACTTCATGTTACCGGCTGTATGTATTCTTCTTATCACAGGGTAGCTATACTTGTTGTACGGTTTTGACATGCTTCTTAACAAAGGGATGTAAGCATACTTCATGTTACTGGGTGTAGGGACAATGTAGTTGGATGTGCATTTTTTTTGTTCTTTGAATACATTAATTTTAAAAATTGCAAGTGTTTAATCAATACAATGGTGTTATAGGCTTCATTGTTTCATATGTTTATATTACGATTTATGATGAAACAATTGTTTTTCTCATTAATATACATATATATGTATCTTAGAATTATGTGAGTTCATTTTTTATTTTTTATCATTTGGTGTAATGTTAAAAAGCAGAGTAATATAACATTTTGTATATTTACACACACAAGTTAATACTAGCCTATGTATTAACTGGTTCAACCATAGACTACGGAGGCAGTTCAACTATCAATTTACTTACTCGAAAAACTCATTTGCTGGTGAAGTTCGGATCGTAACATTCTGTTGAAATGTGATATTGCTGTCGTGGGTGACGTAACTGATGTTTGGGTCATTGCCTTCAGTAAGACTTCTGCATCGTTCAGTATTCCAAGTGTTGTCGCATGTTGTCCATGGTAACTGTGCCGACGTCATGGTACTAAACAGATAGTAGAGGGCCCATGCGATCACGGTATTGTAATAGAATGACACCAACATATTGACCAGGATGATGGCATAACCCACACCTATATTGAAACAAGAGAGCCAAAGGTCGTTTTTGTTAATTACGGTGCATGACTTTTTTTATATGTTCGTTCATTATATTTGAAGTACAATGCACCTAAAATACAAAAAAATACAACCAATAATACACATGGAACAAAATGATAAGGACATGTAAACGAAAATATATTTAGAATAACATAAGTTCTACAAATACACTGGGGAAACTCAATGATCTCCCCGACGGGATGACAACGTTCCACGAATTGGGACCTAGAACACTGTGTTTTACCATATAACAGTATAACGTACATAATAATTATCTGAAGACTATCCATGTTGCCTGCAGAAATGTTAAAAGTGTTAAAATTCAAGCATGGTTAATATTCAACAGTCCGGTGATCCTCGACTAGACAATATTCCCGACGACGGCGCTATTCAACGGAAGTGTAACAAATGAACCATTAAACACAAACCAATCGATCAACCAAATCGTAAGTGATATCAGACTATTCTGCTAAGGTAACCCTAACTTGCATATGGCTATCCTGGTGTTCACCTGTCCGGGGGGGGGGTCTCCACCTTGGATCTCAGCCGTGTAATATCCGAATGACTTGAAACTTAGTTTGCATATAGAAAAAGATATTCTGAACAACATAGTGCCAACGAAATGTCAACGGCGAAAAATATTACCAATGACCTTCGCTGCCTAATAAAGCATTTATTAATACAGGCTACCTGGATACACTTGCTAAAATGTTATCTACTGCATAATGTCAATTTAGTAAGTACCATAATCGTGATTATTGACAAATTTAGTATCACATACATGTGATACATTTTATTTTAGATAATTATGGTGTAACAAAATGTCAAGTAGGACACGAAAATCCCACAATTAAGCCAGTAAATCCCCGCTGACTTAGAGAGTCTGCTGCAGGGATGTGGTAAAGTTTTCAATGGACGGATATTGTAATGTTAGCTTCAAAAAGAGGGCAGATTCTTGACCAAACTGTGACGCATCCCGTCCGCTGATATTGGCCCAATGCCAACTCTAGATAGAAGAGTGGTATTCCGCACAGGATGGCCATTAACGTATACGGGATCAGGAAGGCTCCTTATATATATGAAGAAAAACGGTAAAATTTGAAACGAACATGGGTTTGAATGATAATTTATGTATTTTTTACCTGAAATGTTTTCTTTTCAGTAGTTCAAAGTAGTTCAATGTAGGTTTATTATACTATTTATCTTTTGTGTCACCACCTTTTACGTTGTATATAAGTCATAAGTGGAAATAAATATACATCACTTCAACGCTTTGTCATTTTATGAAAGGAAGATACTCAAACTTAGTATCTACATTGAGATCTAACCAGGAGAATGGAATGACCATGCAAAATAGACTTGTAGCTCTATGTATTTTCTTGCAAGGACCATACCCACCGTCATATATGAAGTGGGCCGGCAGACGGACACCGCGGCAACATGGTGTAATATAGGCGGCGACCAACAGCCCGCGATACACCTGTTTGCCGCCGCGCAGATGGTGTAATCTAGGCAGCGACCAGTCGCCGTTGGGCCACCGATGACAAGCCGTTTCGTAACTATGACCTCCTTATAAACTAGTGGCCGCCGCTGGCCACCGGCGCGTCCTACTGATGGGTCATCAGCGGCAGCAGTTGACCGTCAGGCCGCCGTGGTACGGCCTTCCCATTGGGCAGGTCGTATGGTCTTTATAGTCTTCCATAACTACTGCATGTATCGGTGTATAATGTCGAATCTACTTAGTCCATTACCTTAAAAATATAAACAGTATATATGTTATTAATTTATTTATAATAATAACCCTGTAAACGTATTCACGACCCTGTAAAGTATTGGGGTATCACATTGTTGTGGCAAGTTTTTAAGCTACTGGAAAGCATTTTCGATAAAAGAATTATAATAGGGTTGGACGGATATTGGAGAGGAACAGCATGTGGTTCGGAAGGGAAGAGGGACAAGTGTCGATCTATTCAGAGTCTCACTTAGGCAGCTGGTGGAAAAGAGACTGGATGCCATAGGGAGTATGGTATTGGGTTGTGTAGATATGGAGAAGGCTTATGATACCGTTCCTACGTAATTAATAATGTCTACATTGAAGTGAGTGGGTGTTCCGGAAGCGGAAGCTAGGATGGTGGAGGATCTTTATGAGGGTGCAAAAGGTAGAGTTGTGGTTGGTTCAATGATATCCGAAGAGCTTGGGGTAAATATTGGGCTCAGACAGGGTAGTGCGCTAAGCCCCCCACTTTTCAGTATAGTAATGGAAGTGATTAGCAGGAAACTCAGTATTAAGAACGTCCTTCAAAAGCTTTAATATGCCGACGACCTGGCAGTAGTTATGGAAAGAAAGCAGGATCGATGTTACAGGATGTTTTGGTAGAGTGGAAGGATTTATTTGAGAGACATGAGCTACGTATGAGTCTGGATAAGAAAGATGTCTTGTCAGTGGGCGCGAGCGACAGGAGTTGGGTATAGCCATAGCTGGCAAAGGGATTAAGCAGAATGATTTTTTGGCATACTTGGGTGGATTGATATCTGGTGATGGACGATCTGATGGGGAAGTGCGGAAAAAAATGTAATCCGGGGCTCTGACCTCCAGGAATATAGAGGGAGCTATATCAGATAGGCATCTTTAAAGGAAATTACAAGGGTAAGTTTTGGGTATGCATGTATTTCCGGGCTTGCAAATGTAGCTCTATAAGTGTGTGAAACTAACTGGATGAGATGGATGGCGGGGGTTAAGCGGGTGGACAGAGGAATTAGTTTATGTAAGGAAGGATATTGTGATGACCATAGGAGTCTTATGGAGAGGTTGATTGGGGCGTATGAGGTGGGTTGGCCATGTGGAACGGATAAATGAAGAGCGGCTCCCACAAAATGGCGATGTCGCACATGGAAGTTTGTAGAAGGGGTAGTGGGAGGCCGTGATTGAGATAGAATTAGGACTGTGTTGACAGGAATTTCAGGCGCCCTTGGGGGATTAATATTGGAGGGCCACGACTTTGGATAGAGGGAGGTGGAGAGCGTTGACCAATGATGCAGTTGTTAGTTAGATTGAAAGGTTCATTCATGACCAGCTATACCACTATGCTGCTGTCAACAATATCCTTTGTGATCAACAATCTGGTTTTCGTCCTAAACACTCCACGGTTACCACTCTTCTTAGTGTGCAAGACTATGTCTTGGACAATATGCAGAAAGGTCTTTTGACAGGTGTGGTTTTCCTGGACCTCAAAAAGGCTTTCGACACTGTTAGTGCCCCACACCTTAGTCAGAAATTGTCTGATATTGGTGTCGTTGGCACTGAACTCACTTGGTTTAATGATTATATGACTCACAGAAGTCAAATTGTCAAATTAAATGGGATAACCTCTGAATCTTGCCCGATCAAATTTGGAGTGCCACAGGGTTCGATTCTGGGACCTCTCCTGTTTATTATATATTTAAATGAACTTCCCTTTCAGCTAAAGAAGTCCAAAGTGGTCCTCTATGCGGATGACACTGCCATCTTTTTTCCCCATAAGGACGTTCGTGTTATTGAAAAAAACCTCCAAGATGAACTTTCCATTGCTCAACATTGGCTTAACTACAATAAACTTACGTTAAATGTAAAAAAAAACAAATGTATGTTGTTGGGCACCAAACAAAACCTTGCAAACTCTTCCCTTTGCATTTATTCCAATAATACTGCCCTGG
>JAODAI010468621.1:0-14393 GCA_027575025.1 Scotoplanes globosa | reverse complement strand
GATATACATAACAATATACGAACTGTTAGAAAATAGACCATCCGTATTAGAGAAAGACAGATAGTCGGGAGACCTTAGGTAAGGTTGATACAGATATACCGTAACCCACCATGTTTTCCAGCTCTGGACATGTGTGCCCCATAGCTACCGCTTGCTGTTCACAACCTTGGTGTAGGCTCCCCCGTGTCACACCAGGAGTTGTTTTTATTGACAGATATCCATCGGGAATCTGCTACTACATTAGGACAATTTACTTTATGATATGATTTATACATTGATGATTGTGTTGAATGCAATGAGAGTACATTTTGGGAGTGAAGTTAGAGTAGAATAGTAGTAGGCCTATACTGATGAATAGCCTAAGTAGTATAGGTTGAGTCATGTCCAATGTTGTGTTTATATTTACGCCGAAGGCGCCTATCACATCATTGCCCTCGTCTATACGACATGCTCTGTGATAATCCTCCTCCACCAAATTCGATCGTGCGCAAGGTTCATTGCATCATCGAAATTGTTAATGTTACGACCTTTCAATTGCGAGTTTAGAGTGTACCAAGTAACGGGATCACAGGTCTTCCTCTTGATTTATTCATGCTTCCCTCATAACTCGTTATGAAAGCTTGATGAGTATGCGCTGGGAGAAGACTTACAATTATATAATTCCACTGAACAAACGGTTCAAAGAATGCTCACAAGATTCCGGAAACAACTTGACTTTGCATCGAAAGTGAAGTTTTAGTGGGAAATTAATCACAAATCAAAGAGCAAAAAACTTCAAATTCCGTGAAAAATAAGCCGACGACTTCTATTAACTTTAACGATTAATGTATAATATGTTGCGTGCAGCTATGCACTATAATACTGTAATCTGATTTACAGGTATCGTGAAGTGTCCAGCTGGTCTAGCAGTGTTTGCTAGTATATAAAGTAATGTTGATTATATCTAGATACAAATTTCCCGGAGGTTGGCCTACTATGCGAGATGAGGACCATATCATACCTTCAATCAAGACTCCTGGCTCATTCATCTTTGTCTATGTCTCCTTCGTCGAACCACTAACTGTTACAGGGGAGTGTACAGTTAAACACAAAAAATCAGTCTAGATAAGCTACTTTGAAAAGATGGTTTTATAAAAAATGTAGTCAATATGAGACTGATAAATAATACACTGTGTATAGCACAGTTCTGCTTCTCATCCTTGCAGAATAAAATAATTTAATACGAGCGGACGGCTGTGACCACTCACTCCTTATGCCCACTTACGGGCAACTCTGTCATGTGAGCATTGAAAAACACATAGGGACAATTCTGACTTTTTTCCGTATACCAAATTCCTGGCTACACCCCCGTCTTTCAAGTTCGCCTATCAAACTATATCTTGAGCTGGTCATTTATAAAAAAATCGAGCACCATTCCTCTGATGTACATCAACATATTTAATTAGGCAAAATGACATCTTACACACTTCGTACATATTTACGCATATAATTCCAAAGTGGGTGACCAGCAATGGCGGCGCCAGGGTCCTCTCATACGGAGGGCCGACGTTCTCCGATGGAGGCCAGTCATTTCTAAATGACCTACATTATCTTAAAATTATTAAATTTTCCAACTATATATAAATGCACATTTGTATTTTTTCCATTAATAAAAGACCCTTCCTTCATTCAATCTGACGTCCTATCTGTCCGTAATACCGGACATTCTTCGTTCGCTCTCAGCTGACATCCAGCTTCCTGACATCCAGGCGTCCTGTCACGCCGTCGTCGTGGCACCCTGTAGGCTGTTGCGTAGTGGTAAGCGCTACGTCATTGAACTACTGCGACCGTGGCTCGATCCCCGGTTGGACGTGCAAACGAGATGGCCATGTCTACAACTAGAGGTTTTACTCCGGGCACTCCGGTTTTCCCCTCTTATCCCCTTGTGCGTTCGTTGCGTCACAGTGCCTTCTGGAAGATTATCCAATGGTAGTAAAGAAGTTACCCTGATATGAAATGTTGAAATAAATAAAAATAAGAAGAAAAAAACTGTTGCCAAACCAAGTTCAGTATCACAAATATAAGCACTATTTCAGATCCCGTATTGGAAAATATTCCTCTTGAAGGGAATAAATTCCACTAGCGCCCGTCGTGAAATATTATTCAATTCGTCGGTGAAATTCTTGGATTTATATCATAGCTAATTTTTCCCCAGTGTATTATAAAAACTACATATTTAAAATTCCCAGACGGATTCAACATTTCTTTTCCGACGGGAGCTTAGTGCTCCCCGACGGGGCACTAGTGCTCCCCGACTGGGGTATAGTCCTTCCATGGTGGTGTGGACCCCCGATGATGCCGCCGTTGGGAATCAGGATGCTGCAACAACAATAACCATGGAGACCTAAATCACCTCACCTTGTGCTCCAGATTATCAGATGGATCATCCATCTTTTTAGCAGAAGAGTCAACGCTATTACGTTATAGCTCTGTGTTAAAGGAGCGTTGTCGTGGCGAACGGGCTTTGAAATTAATATTTTGAATGGAGGATTCTATTTCCAGTTGAATTTTTTTATTGGTTAAAACAACAACTGTTATCGCGCAGAGATGCGTGGATATTATTTCAAATATGGTATCGATGATACACTTAAACTCTCCAAGTATTTAGGTTCCAAAATCTGACGTGAGTCATGTGACAAAGTTTCAATGTTTGGAGTTCAATAAACACGATGAAGCGAACTGTCAATACTATCCTAATTCATTTATTGATAACATCAATGTCTTAATTTCGGGTGTAATTGTGATTTCGAGAAATGCCAAACTTACTTTTTAAATCACTAATTATTATCATGGTATTATACTGTATTTCCGTTTACAATGGCCCTAACGTTACATTATCGCAGTTACTTTGTCACATACAATGGTCAGTGCAACAACACACATGCCGTTTGGAAGTTATGCTTTGTACGCTCCATTCGCCCAAACAATATATCCATGCGAATACCATATCCGAACAGTAGCCACACAAAACTCAAATTTGATTTTCAATTTCCAAATTATATGTCAACAACATCAGAACATCAGACCCGACAGTACATTTATAATGTTCAAAATTTGAAGATATTTATCATAGGATAACATTATTAGAGGAAAAGGACCTCCGGCCTGTCGTTGCACATGTTTTGTGTGATACTTTTTTCAATCTAACCGGCTGCCATGCCGAGGGTGCCAAGGGTGCCGAAGTTTGGATGATTGGGGGGGGGGGGGGCAATTTATAGCTTATCCGTGTGGTTACTATGTTTTTTCGAATGTAGGTTTGGCTGTGCTAGACCAATACGAATGCTCCATTATATTTACCCAAAATATCACGCTATCGGTACGGTAGCCGGGTGAACGCGTGGAGTATGTATCGAACAAATAGGAATACGTCAGATTAATGTTTCAAGATTTGGCTGACGTCATCTATGTTATTATCGCCACGACCAGACGCCTTTAATGATTGAATAAGTTAGAATGACTTTTCGTTTGTAATTTTCTCCGATTCGAAATTGAGTATCATTGCTGTTCAAAATTGTAGTTGGGAAAGCCCCACTATACAAGGGTTCGTAAAACAGTTTATACAATTGAAATAACATTATTATTCTCTTCATCTTTAATATAATTGTTGGCATCTAAGTAATATAACCATAGTTACAATTGTAATGGGCCTAGTTTATATAACGAGGTTGATCTGACATGATCGGCATTCAATTTCATAAAACTAATTTAGAAACGTTATATTGTATAAATAAGCATGCCTGAATAATTCCGTCGTCATAAATTTAATTGGTAATGATTGTATACACAAAAATAATATGATTTTTCATCATACTCCAGCTACTAGCTGTACATAAATGACATGTATTTTCATATTGTGAGGGACGGTGGCAGGCCATGTACATAATTTGTGATGTGGGGGCCAACTGTGCGATTCCCCTGACTTTTGTAGACCCCAAATTTCTTTCGCCACATATTTTCCCCAGACTTTCTTATTTCTCCCGATCAAGATGCCATTTTTACGGGGCTTCGCGCCGAATAAGCCACATTATTTTCCCACTACTGATACATTTCCACCGAATATAATATTTCCCCTCAAATTGGTGGAGCGTCAACTACACATTTTCACTACAATGGTTTATTTCCCCTGATTCGAACTAATTTTGTCAAATTTCTGGCGTATATGGATGTCATGGCCCCCGACCCAGCCCACTCCTCGCACGCTTTAGCAGGGATGGATATAGTGAGGGACATGTATTTTTAGTTTCTTTATTTGTCTTCCTTTCACTGTCCCTTTCTCTTCCACTCTGTCTCTTTCTTCCCTCTCTCCCCTCAGTTTCGCCCTCCCCTTTCTCTTCGTCTTATACTCTTTTATTTTGTCCCATTTGACCCGATCAAATTTGATATATAATATGGTCACAGTCCTCAAGTGGAACCCGGCTGATATGCTACTAAATGATAGAACACTACAATCCGTATCACCTTTTCATTTACATATTTAAGTTGATAATTTGAATTGATCTCGTCATTATCTTCACCAGACAGTAAATCGTTAATCATAGTAGCGGCCAATCACATCACCAGCGAAGTCAGTGTCAGCTGTGAATTCAAGTATGAATTATGGGTGAAGATAAACTCGATAAACCCCACACCTTCAAGATAAACAACATATTAATAACCCGATGTGTGTAATAATAAAGTAATCCAAATATTTGACCATTTTATTGTAGGTAAATAAATGCCGACAACAAACTCCAACCGTTTATGGCCGACGCTCAAATAGAGAAATGGGTACAATTTATTTAAGAATGTATTTACCCAAGCCATGCAGTAAGCCTCCCTTCTCGTGTACAGGCATTTTACGCATTTATGACCATACCTGCCCATCTATTAAATGAAAACAAAATATGTTTACGGCTGTACGTTCTATTCCCTCGTTAAATTGTCAGTTTAAGCACCCTTGTCTGTTATACTCTCGTACAAAGTTCGCCATTACGTGGTTGACACGCCTTTCCAGCAATTCGTATTAGGGGTTACCTTATTGTTGGGTTGTTCCGTGGACGAGACGTATGACAAATATTATATCCTGTTATAAGTAAACCAGTGGCTCTAACTGGTATATCAAAGACTCTGGGTGGCTCATTCAACCTCCTCGTTGACACGGTTCAGGAAACCCAATCAATCCTTCGAAGTGACCATTGATATCCTCATAATACGTCTGATATTAAATAACACTCATCACAATGAAGATCATCATCAACGTATTGATGGTACTGGCGTATGTTGTTGCACTGTTTGGTAAGTACAAGTACATAACTCTTATTTGAGTTTCCATATAAATGAGCATACCCCACAAGAAGTGACGCTAAAACATGTAAATATACTGCTAAATGTTACTTGTATAAACAACAATCCAGCGATATCGGCTGGGAAAAACCCGAGAATGAAACAGCAGGATGAGATGTGTATTATCACCGGTGTAATAACATGTGAAATTGATTTCAATAAAACATTTGTGATTCCACTCAAGATCAAGACTTCAGTTTCAGTTTCAGTTTATTGATTTCCACCAACATCATCACAATAACATAGTACACATATTATTCTTACCATTTTAAGGAAAATGTATAAATTCAATCATAATATATAGGCTACATTCAATTAAATATAACGTGAGACATAAGTGAAAATATGATGATGGGCATGGGAGACAGAAGAATTATTAGAAATATGTGAATATAATGCTTGGCTACTTACCTGGCCTGAGAGAACTTAAGTAGTTAACAAATTAACTCTCTGTAGCCCTCTGTAAACTAGAAAAATACTTTGAATAATAAGCTCATCCATCAAATCAACTGACACTTTACTTGAGGTTGACAGACGAAAAAAATCATTAAACGCATTATAAATACCAATCGAACCAGTCAACAGTTTGCCATTAAATTTAATACAATGCAATGTACAATATTATGTTTATATTTGGTTTATTGTCTTGACAAGCAACCTATGTAGTCACCATGACGTGTGTGTGCGTGTGTATATGTGTGTATGTAACGCCTCGCTCATGAACATGATATTCAGTAACCGTTAGTCGAATTGAGTTGATATTTGGTACAGAGCTGCTATATGTGTCGGTTACGAAGCCTATTGTTTTCGGCGATGATTGCATACATATTAATGAGTGGGCGGGGCTGGTTGCGAAAATTTCAAGAAATAGACCGTGAACAGAGTATCTCAAGAACCGTGTGTTAGTTTTGGCTAACATTCGGCATATAGTGATGCTCTTTGGGTTACTTGGGAAGCCTATTGATTGTGGAAATTGTAAGATGCATATTAATGTTTTTGTTAATTAATAACGGAAATTCTTATTTGTGTATAATTAAATAGGGTAGCGAGGTCAAATGTCAACACAAATGTAAATGACTGTAAAGCTATAACTGTTGGCTCATTTGAAATTTCGGTAACATAGTCAGATATCAAAGGCACCTTTCGGTGACAATTGTCATTGGGTTGATCTCGATGCGAGCTTCGTAGGCGAAATTAACGAGTGGGCGGGCAAAAATATTTTCGATAACCAATATTTTTAACAAGTTCTTATTTTTGCTAAAAAACACAAAAATGGATTCGCGAGGTCAAAGATAAGAAAATATCAAAACGACTGTAATTCTGCAATTGTTGGCTCATTTGAAATTTGGATACCATGTTATATAATTTGTTGACAATTGTCTTTGGGTTGATCTCGATGCGACCTTCGTAAGTGCTCCATGATAATACATACTACTACATGTATAGTATATACATAGGTTAAAATGTTGATATAAATAGTAGATTATCCAAAGATGATGTTTGGTTAATTAATGTATGCCTAGTCATAATTGTCATATTGATTATTTTGTTACTAATAATATTAGATTTCTAGATGTCAATCAGTGCGTCGTTTAAGACTAGAAACCACCAAGCACTTTGCATATTTCTTGCTATATTTATTATTACGAAGTAAACTGTCCATTACAGACCAAGCTTTTTAGAGGTTGTGTGTCTATGTAGTAAAATGTTCTTTGAATAAATTAGCATTAGCATCAACCAAGACATTTATGTGTCTAATATCACATAAGTTTATACTTTAAAGCAGATGTAATGAGGATGATTAATATATTTCCCAAATAACACATTTTACTTCATATGTTTCTTAGCACCAGAAGTAATACATGGCTTGTCATTCGATTTAGAGATTATAGTTAGAACAATATAAATAAAACGACGTGTCCTTAGAATAAAAAATATCATACTGCATTATCAACAGTAATTATAAAACGATCATTATATTAATAAATTAAAATGGCTGTATATAGAACTATTTACATTTTCTTCTGTGCATGGTATACGACCTCAGAAAATGTAAATCGTTTTAAGTAAAGGTTTATCACCCTATATGATGCAAAACGTAGAAAGATGGTCACTGACTGATATCGGTATAAAACAATTTTACTGCGAAAAAATCATTTGAAACTGTCACAAAATTATTGTCAGCTAATGAGCTAGATAGTATGCCTACTACTTGTGACTTTTTTGTTAAATTATTTACTGCAAAACGATGGTAAATCAAGAGGTTAATATAATCCCATATGTAACATTCCCATATGGGGCCATCATGAGTCGACCCACATTCTGCCCATATGAGCGTGACCCAGGCTTAACCAATATGGAGCCATTATCCATATGACCAGCCCATGTTCTGTCCAGATGGCAAAATTTCATGTGGTGGGTTCAGTAATAAGGGACACATATGAGACACTAAGGGCTACAACCGCTTCATAAAAGCCCTTGCGCAAGTAAGGCACCGTCTAAGCCCCGCAAGGGGAGTGACAAGACGTTAAACAACTTCATAGTTACCTAGATATTTCTGCACAGTTAAATGGCTATTTGATAGTATTTCTATGAATTGGTTAGTTGTATCCATATTATATGTATATTACTTATAATGTTGCAAATTAAACGTTCGTTAACATATGAATGACAATGTATAATAACATGTTCTTCATCTTCTACTTCACCACAATTACAAATTAAACACACAGTCTCCGATCATCATGTAACTTCGGACGCTCATATCGTCCCCTTCTAATTCTTAAATCATGTGAGCTAAGTTTAAATTTTGATAGAAATCTTATATGTGAATGATTTATCTTGAATGTCAGATAATTTTCGATTTTAACTTATAATTTGAACTTTCTATACGTGCGTAATTTGAGATATTTTGTTATTTGATGTACATCAGCCACACAATTTTTGCTCATAAATGATCCGTAGCCTTGTTTTTAAACTATTAATTTATATACTATGGCGATATCCTGGGAAATCCGGTTTTCGTCCAAATCACAACTTCTTAAGATATCATGAACAATATTACACCAATTATTTTGTCCTTGATTCATTAATGAAATCAATTCATTATATTTTTTTAATACATGCGTATCTGAAAACTGTGTTAGTCTTTCCCAATATTGTATCACTTTTATGTTTTGTCTATTAACAAGTGGTAATATACCGGTCTCTCAAGCCACCTGAAACACCTACACCTATAGTGTATCTTTATTATTATGTCAGATATACCTTTTCTAAGATGTCATACTGCTTACCATGGATACCAAATTTTTGAACCATAATATTGGTAAAATGTGTGAATCAAACATTTTCAATAGTAAACCAAATGGCAAGTAACCAAAGTTTTCCTTTGTATCAGCTTGTAATTTAAGAATGGCTCTTTTAGCTTGATTTTCAAGGCGTGGTTATACTGCTTTAAAATGATTTTGGGGAATAGACGCCATTGTCAAAATGTCTCTGTAATCCTTCTGAAGTATGTGAACACAAAATTAAATTATCAGCAAAAAAAGAATGTAGCATAATAGACCACTATCTATATGTATCCCTCAGTAATGATCCAAAAATGATTTTAAATCAGATATAAATTCTTTGAATAAGTGGGGACTCGTCATACCACCCTAGGCTGTAGCACCCCGTATTCACTGGCGATATAATCATTAGTTGCCCTTGTCTTTCGACTTTACATTTAACTTTACTGTAGGCTACATATTAACTAATATATTCAGTAACTTTCCTTTAATACCTCTTTTCCAAAATTTAAACTACAATACATATCTTTCAATATAGTCAAAAGCATGAGAGAACTCTACATAACAAACATAAAGTGGTTTGTTAAGATATTTCTACTTAGATATTAATGCACTAAAAATAAAAATATTGTCAACTGTTCTGCAATTCTTCTTAAAACCAAATTGCAATGGATAATCCAGATCTAATATAATATTTATATATGATAATCTTTCAGCTAAAATCGATTCAAAGGCTTTTCCTGTGCTATTCATTACTGTTACTATTCTGTTGTTATCAGGATTTTAAACGCTTCATTTTTGTGCATAGGACTTATAATTCTTAAGCCCCAAGTTCAGTTGGATAATCACCTTGATCCAATATGTAATTAAAAATAAGATGTAATGGTGATAACATTTTACATGAAGAATGTTTAAGAAAGTGTCCACTAATACCATCGGATCCGGCAGCTTTATTATTTTTTAATTTTGAAAGATGCCTATGAATTTCAAGTTATATGATTGGTCCATTGCAAATATCATAGCCTACTTCAGCATAGGCATTACCACATTCATTATTATTTATATCCATAGTATACTTATCAACAATGCGCTATATGAATATTGAGTTTTTATGTATAATTTAATACCAATACCCTTTTTGAGAGGACTTAAAATGACGTATAACAACCCCAAAAGTCTAATATCCCATTCACGCCTTCGATACGCTATTTACATTGCTTCAATGGAGCCTTTCAAATGAACACCCAGATCATTGTCGTCTTAACAACCGCTAAATTTATGCCATTGACATTATAAACATTCTTCTTCCGACTACTGACCAATATGCATATCCGCACACTTATCGACGTCGAAAAACATAACCAAATCCTCGGAATAGTTAAAAATTAAAGTCCAATTCAAATCGAAACCTAGTCGGATCCTCCTCCGAGCAAATCGTTCTATGCTCAGTGTCATCAGGAAACTTATTGATTATACCTATTTTTATTATTTTATTTAATCTTTATTTCAAGAATGTGGCTCATTTATTTTGATAGCTAATCTTCCACGAGGCTCTCGTCATCATAAATATATGCAGCAAAAGAGTGACAAATGGTTAAATTGGTAAAACTGTAGGATTTATTCATTATGTCACAAATTGTATAAGCTAAAAGTTAGTAAACTATAGTACGATAAAATGTTAATTTAAATGCCTGATCAGACATCGAACTTATGAATCGTGAATGAACGTAGCCATAACAAGTTAAGATAATTTTGAAAACGGTCATAGAATATCAATAATTTTGCTTTAAAGGCAGTGATGTCTAGACACAATTTCACATGCAGTATATACGACAGTCAGTTTGAAATTGTTAAGTGGCGTTGCCGGTTTAATTTGGTTTGGTAATGCATTCCATTCTAGCATTGTCGAAATCATTAATATAAGCATCAAATACCAACGTTCATCGCTTCTTTTTGTTTTCCACAGAATCTGGAATTTCAGTGTTAGATGTCGGGTGCGGAGAGGGTGGCGTGTCAATTCTACTGGCGGAACATTTTCCCAAGAGTACGTTTGTTGGCATAGATCTCGTTGAACCACCGATTACGAATGCCAGGGACGTCGTGAAAGAAAAATGTCTGAGGAATATAACATTTCAAGTTATGGATGCCCATGATATGCCCGATTCATGGACCTCATCTTTTCAGTTCGTAATTGCCAGTGATTCCCTGCACGATATGGCACACCCGGGCGACGTCATTCAACTCATGAAGCAAACTCTGACGCCAGACGGGATTCTCTCCGTCTTGGAAGTCAACGCCCACTCCAAAATTAGTCAAAATAAGATGATGCCATTTGCATCGACCTTCTACACCAACAGCCTTTTCCATTGTATGACAGTTTCCCTTCACGCAGAAGGGGGTGAAGGCAAGGGGAACATGTGGGGTAAGGAGGAGACAGAGAAAGCGCTGACAGACGGGGGATTCAATGTGTTGTCCGTTTCGACACCCGAAGGATGGTTCAATGTTCATTATCTTTGTAAAAAATCTTGATTTATACGAACAGTGGGCAACGGTGGCGCCAAGGAGGGTTGAATTGGGTTGAATTGTCTCCCGTCGTGAGACCCCCCCCCGTAAGGGAAGAAATGCTTAATCCTGTGGTGAATTTTAGATATGTATTTTTTATAGTACACTACGGAAAAGATAGGCCATGATATAAATACAAGGATTTCCCCGACGAATTTAATAATAATTATTCCCCGACGGTGTGTGGGGGGGGGGTGATACAATGGGATTGCTTTTCAGGCAGAGAAATATTTTCTCCTACCGGTTCTCAAATAGTGATTATAATTCTGATATTGGTTATTGGTTATATAGGCCATTTTTAATATGAAGAAATGGAAAGAATCCAGGGTACGCCTGGCTCCCCTTCGGGCAAATTTTGGCGCCGCCGTTGACAGTATATGTAAATTGAGTAACTTTTTGTTTATGATGATTTCGTTATTGAATCTTTTATAAATTCTACAAACATTACCGTCAATAACGGCGTATCTCAGTACAAATAGTATATGATTGTATAAATATGTAAATATATGTAGGTCCTATATAAACGGTCGCACATCATAAAATGACTTGCATTGCATGTACTGAAATATTGATGAAATCATTTTACTGAATTTAATATGCACTGATATACATTATTATCAGTATTGTATTTAAAGCGTTATTGAATAATTCAACATTTCATATCTATCAAAATCACACATTGTTAAACTTTCATAAAATGTTAATACTTGTTTTTAAATGATGATTAGGCCTATAAGTAATTAAGTATGATTGGTAAATCAGTTCATTTTTTTAAATTGATCAAATTACACATTGTTAAACTTTGATGATCTGCTAATACTTGTTTATGCCTATCCTAAGCTTTCGTGTAATGATGACGTTATGCGTGTCTCTAAATATTAAATTCTACCATTTTATGGAAAGTGACATTCCATGTGTTTTAACTTCAATTAGAAAAAAATCATTAATATCATATTGGAATGTCGGCATACAATATGTATAATATGCTAGAAATGTTCATCAAATATGTAAGACCATAATAAACACATATTGTGTAGCCTAATATGTACCTGTATAAATCATTATATATAGCCCATTTATATACAATACAAATATGCTTATATATGTATATTACTTAACATGTATTGCATATAGACATCATATATATATAACTTGTATATTATATATATATATATATATATATACTATATAGGTAATAATGTATATGTAATAAGGCTGAAAATATCGATGAGTTTTAAAATGAATAACGACAGGAATTAATTAAATATTTTGCAAATATTTCGTAAAAATACCATCCTAGTAGTTTATATTAATATATAAATTCAGAAACAAATATGATGTGATACAAAACATAAGCTTGGTGGAGAATTCAACGAGGCAAGCCCGTTAATATTGAGATGAAGTCTAGATTGTATCTGTATATATTAATATTATGTTGAATGTCCATAAAATAGCTACATGCCTATTATATATTCCACGCTCTCGATATACATAATTTAACAACATCGACGTCAAGGTTTTATGAAACGCCGGTTTGGAACTAAACTCTTTATACATGCCACAAGTTCACCACAAACTGTTTGAGAAATCGATGATCCGCATTTCCAAGACTGAGGATTCTGTTTTTAGCATTAAGAAATGACCCAACTTGGTAACAATAGAAAATAAATAATTATCTTATAACTGATGCAAAATATTCCACCAAAATATTAGGAAGAGATTGTGCAATCGACGAAGAAAGATTGCCGTAATGTGGTGTTCTACTATCAAACTGATTATTCAGTATAGTTTCAGTCTCATTAACGCGACAAAATGTTGTTTTTTTCAGTTGAGTTTAGTTCCAAACCGGCGTTTCATAAAACCTCGACGTCGAAGTTGTTAAATTATGCATATCGAGAATGCTATGAGAGCGTGGAATATATAATAGGCATGTAGCTATTTTATGGATATCTAACTTAATATTAAATATAAAGATATAATATACTTCATCTATGTAGCTTTGAATCTCAACATTAACAGGCTTGTCTCATTGAATTTCCCGCTAAAGCTTAGATTTTGTGTCACAGCATATTTCTTGTTGAATTTATATATTAATATAAAACTACTAAGATTATTTTTACGAAATATTGGCAAAATATTTAATCAATTCGTAACGATTATTCGTAGGAAGTATGGATTAAATGTTTAATTCACCGTGGATTTTAACACATCGCTATTTCTAGCTTTGTCATTAGCATATTGACCTCTTCAATTTATATATATATATGTATATGTGTACATATATATATAATATATATATATATATATATATTATAGTATATATACCTTACACTTAACCCTACCTTAGCAGGACAGTTGCATTGACTTCTACACTAAATTTATATCATTGTATTCCCATTTGGGATTTATACCTTACACATATATATAAGCTTTTGGTGTTCCATCGGCGGCTGTTCCGTCAGTTGCATGGTATTCTCATTAAGGTGAAGGAGATGTGTTCGGAGCAGGCCGAACGGCCGGGCAAAGGGCGGCCGGCAGAGTGTGTCGGATATTTTTAGTCACACGCCCTCAGAGAAGGATCTTAGACTGTACAATTTAAATTTAAATTATTAATTAAATAAAGTACTGGCAAAAAATTCGGGGTCCAGTGGATTCGAACCGTCCACCTCACGAGTACCATGCGTACGCCTTAACTAATTTGGTCACATACCTTATTGATTAAGCGTGGGGTGAACGTTTCGAATCCCCCTAGACCCCGAATTATTTTCTCTCTATATATTTCTTGTTCAAACGACAAAGTTTACCGACCAGTACTTGATTTAATCCATAATTTATTAATTGTACATGCAGTTTAAAATCCTTGTACTGAAGGCGCGTGGCTAATTTATATAAATATGACTGGATTCCACTTTTCATATACTGATGTATACGACTACAAGGTTCGACGAGTAGTTTCAATTGGTCGAGAGAAGAATCCGGTTACCAGTGGTATTTATAATCAAAATTCGAGGCGTACGCACGGT
Source organism: Scotoplanes globosa (assembly GCA_027575025.1). Lineage (NCBI taxonomy): Eukaryota > Metazoa > Echinodermata > Holothuroidea > Elasipodida > Elpidiidae > Scotoplanes > Scotoplanes globosa. Next base: position 160 of record JAODAI010468621.1, on the reverse strand, counting down.
AAGCGTGAGGTCGAGGGTTCGAATCCCCCTATTTAATCAATAATTTATTAATTGTACAGTTTACATCATTGTGAATTGAGGGCGTGTGGCTAATTTACATAATTACGACTGTATGTCACTTTTCACATGACTGAATATATATATGTATGATTATGTATAT
>JAODAI010468510.1:0-14397 GCA_027575025.1 Scotoplanes globosa | reverse complement strand
ATTTCCAGGCAGCAACTTTTATGTATCAATATGTCAAGGGTATTCTCCCTTCTAATTTTAACTCTTTTTTCACCTGTTGTGATCACACTTATTCAATTCGTGGTGGTGATCGTTTATATCCACATTTTTGTAAGCTAAGTGGCAGTCAAAGAAAATATTCTAAAGTTAATAATACTACAATTGCAATAACTGAATTGGTTAAAACAAGATTTTTCCCAAAAATTCATAAATTTAAGAACGAAAAAATATTCAATTTATTTATCTCTTTTCTACATTATGTATTCTATTTCAGAACTGCATCCCGCAATTTGGATTGTACCTATGATGTTGTTGCTGGTTTTGTTGCTAATTCTACTAACTGGAATAGTACTATACAAGAGAAGAAAAACACCAACAATGTATGTATTAAGTTTATCAATATTCAACTTCAACATTCGAATTACAACTAAGCAGTTATATATTATTATTGTCTAGGCGAACATATGTAACATACCATGATAAATGGGATAATATGTCGTCAATTTTCATTTAAAAAAAGACATATTTCATCAAATTTATGTTATTTTTGTCAAAATATTTATTTCCATGTTTGACAATTTTCAACTTGTTTACCTTACAATTAGTTGGTTTTCTTTATCAGAATTTTGAGGAAATGGGTTGAAGTTAGGACCCAATTGTTACCTTTGTGGAAAATCGTATTAATGACGGCGCTGTTTAAAATATCACGTTAATATGTGCACAAAACTGACGACATTAATTATAAAAGTTGAATTTGATCTATAATTTTATTCCACAATATAGATTGTTGTTAGAGTTGAGGATTCATAACCACATTATTGAAATTAATAGCCAATAACTTGTTTTTCTTCTTTTTTTATTGAATGTAAGATGAAACCGAAAACTTTAGCACATTATTTCTCATCATCCTGATTCAAATTTTACCTGAAAATGGGCACTTTCGTTTTTATTTGTGAATTCACTATTATATTATAGTTTCATGCTTTTGAATGCTATAATGAATCCCGCTTTTGTTCTTAAATCACAATATTTTCAGTGGCCGACATATTAACTGAATGGCCATATCAGGTCACGTGTGGTGTGATGTGTTCTGAATCCCTTTAAACGATGGGAACAATGTACATTGAATTATCTACGTCAAATAGAGGAATCATATTTCTGATGGAACTGTAAAATATGCCTGTATATACCTCATTTTCTTGCAATATGCCTATATTTCCCCATATTCTGTAAAACATGCATACATGTATATACCTCATATATTGTAAAATATGCCTGTATGTACCTCATTTTCTGTAAAACATGCATGTATATTCCTCACATCCTGTAAAACATGCATGTATATACCTCATCTTCTGTAAAACATACATGTATATACCTCATCTTCTGTAAAACATATATGTATATACCTCATCTTCTGTAAAACATGCTTACCTTCTCTTCTGTAAAACATGCATGTATATACCTCATCTTCTGTAAAACATACATGTATATTCCTCACCTTCTGTAAAACATGCATGTATATACCTCATATTCTGTAAAACATGCATGTATATTCCTCACCTTCTGTAAAACATGCATGTATATACCTCATCTTCTGTAAAACATACATGTATATACCTCATATTCTGTGAAACATGCTTGTATATACCTCATCTTCTGTAAAACATGCATGTATATACCCCATCTTCTGTAAAACATGCTTACCTTATCTTCTGTAAAACATGCTTGTATATACCTCATCTTCTGTAAAACATACATGTATATACCTCATCTTCTGTAAAACATGCTTGTATATACCTCATCTTCTGTAAAACATACATGTATATACCTCATCTTCTGTAAAATATGCTTGTATATACCTCATATTCTGTAAAACATGCATGTATATAACTCATATTCTCTAACATATATGCCTGTATATACCTCATCTTCTGTAAAACATGCTTGTATATACCTCATCTTCTGTAAAACATACATGTATCGTGGCGCAATGGTTAGAGCATCCGCCTGCAAACCGGGAGACCAGATAGTGGTTTCGTGCCCGCTAGGGTACGAGACCATGGAGGTCGGATCATACCGAAGGCTTTAAAAATGGTACATGTTGCCTTCTCACTTGATGTTCCTCGTATGGGATTGGAGCATGGTCAACGATCCAGTGATCCTCGACTAGAAAAAAATCCGAGAACGGCGCTATTAAAACAGAAGGTTAGAAATGAGCTGTTAAACACAACCAACAAAAATGTATATTCTTCACCTTCATACCAGTTACGAGTGACTGGAAACTTAGGGAAGTTGTCAACAAATGATACATATTTTGGCTATTTTTATATTTCTAAAAATTCCAACAATGCGACAAACGACGGTTTTCTAAACAGACAGACTGCCACATTTTCAACATTCAATCAAACATTACGAATGAATAAGATGGCGTGTGTAATACTATAATGAACATATTATTAATAATAATGTTGCGCATTTGGGTATGGGGATCCTCTTGCAACAATAATAATATTTCTTGACATTCATGTGGAATTGTTGATAACATTATACATACGCTTTTTGGACTGTGTATGATGTACAGTTTGTCACTGGTATATGAATTAATTAAATGTCATAGCAATTATTAATTATCAATGAAAAAAATAAAATATATAATCAATCCAACATTTTATTTATTTATAATATATTACTAGTGAAAATACTGCGGCAATTTACGAGAATCCGGATATTCCATTATCAAGTGAAGGCATTGCAACAAGCAAGTATGTATTCTTCATAATAATAATAGCCTGTTAATAACAAAATGTAGAATAACAGCAGATATACCAACGTTGAATCAAACGTTTTATTAGTAATTGTATTCTTTGTATTGCCATCCCAGACAAGTATAATGTTATGTCCTTATTTTATTGCACTTCAAAAATAACGGTAAAACGGTAAATAATTAGAGTTATGTTTATTAGTAGTTATATTATTTGTATTGCCATCCTAGACAAGTATAATGTATGTCCTTATTTTATTACACTTCAAAAAAAACGGGAAAACGGTAAATAATTAAGAGTTCTTGTTGAAAAGTGTGACATTATTGAATACCATGGATATCTTTCATTCCTGAACTCTTGGCATATTGAGCATAATATAGGTTTTGTATATGAATATAGAAAGTCAATTTTAAGTTCAAATATTCATTGATTTGAAGTTTTAAATCACCTTAAACCAGGTGGCCAAGTTATATTAAATATCATAAAAAGTATATCTGGGTAATATTTTGTCAATGCTATATTATCGCGGTATCTTTTAGCATTTCTAAAAGCAATTTGCCACCAGGAAATGTTATAAATAACTTGTAAATTGTGCTCCTTTTTCAACTATGAGCAATATTTCCAGGAATATTAATTAATTACAAAATTGATTGTTTTATTTTATTTTAATGCACATTAATTTCATTCAGTGCATCCATAACACATTTACTATCATTTTGTTTCTTTATGTTATGGTACAGATTCCTTAATATTTCCGAATTTTACTCTTCCTACAACCCATTAACGGAAGGTTATGAGGCTCGGTTAAAATCCGAATTTAATGTGAGTTACATTATAATGTGTTATTATTGTTGAATTTAATGTGAGCTACATGATAATGTGTTATTATTGTTGAATATAATGTGAGTTACATGATACTGTTTTATTATTGTTGAATTTAATGTGAATTACATGATAATGTTTTATTATTGTTGAATTTAATGTGATTTACATGATAATGTTTTATTATTGTTGAATTTAATGTGAGTTACATGATAATGTTTTATCATTGTTGATTTTAATGTGAGTTACATGATAATGTTTATCATTGTTGAATTTAATGTGAGTTACATGATGCTGTTTTAGTACTGTTGAATTTAATATAAGTTGAATGATACTGTTTTATTATTGTTAAATTTATTGTGAGTTAAATGATACTGTTTTATTATTGTTGAATTTAATGTGAGTTACATGATACTGTTTTATTATTATTGAATTTAATGTGAGTTACATTATACTGTTTTATTATTGTTCAATTTAATGTGAGTTACATGACTATGTTTTATTATTGTTGAATTTAATGTGATTTACATTATAATATGTTATTATTGTTGAACTTAATGTGAGTTACATTATACTGTTTTATTATTGTTGAATTTAATGTGTGTTATATGATGTTTTATTATTGTTGAATTTAATGTGAGTTACATAACAATGTTTAATTATTGTTGAATTTAATGTGAGTTACATAATAATGTTTAATTATTGTTGAATTTAATGTGAGTTACATGATAATGTTTTATTATTGTTGTTGGTTGACTGGACATTTTCTGTTCCTTTTTAGAAATATACTTATATGATCAATATTGTTTCCGCTACAAATGTTGGACTATTTCAATATACGCATATGAATTATATATTTTCGACTATATATAAATAATATCTTAATATTTATTTGAATGCTGATTTTATATAAATAAGAGTGTCCCATGTTTAATTTTCAACGTCCTGCATGCTAACTGAGTATTATAATCTTCAATGTAATTATTATTATTATATTATTTTCTAAACAATGGATGCATTGGGGATCTGTTTTGAATTATATTACTGTGTTCTGCATTACCGGTGGATACTACTTGTTTCTCCTATTAACTGCATTCAATATCATTGAATCACAATATATGTCCCTACTAGTGCCCATGGAAGACAAACGTGGCTTCCTTAAAGTATGTATTACACTTAGTTGCAACATAACTTGTGATTATGCCACTTTCCCGCATCAACTTTTCCTTTTGATGGGAATATTGTCTTGAATCCACTCCTTGAAAACCCTAGAAAACTAGTTTATTCAAGAGATGACCTTCTTCGTTTAAGGAATTATCATTTTAAACTGACTGAAAATATGTGGGAAACTGTTAACTTAATATTGGCATGAAGAAAAGCCCCAGGGGATATAGAGGGGGTTACCCGGTTTAAACCAAAAAATCATATCCCTGATTTAGCCGACAGACAATCCCATAATGTGAAAAATTCCATTATAAACGCTCAATCTGTTCGAAACAAAACCATCGAACTTGTTAACTTTCTTCTTGAAAATAAGTTGGATGCCCTATAGATTCATGGCTTTGACCTGACAACTTATCACACCAGAGAGCTTTCAATTTCAGCATGTCCCGCGATTTAATAATAATGGTGGCAGTGTTGCTTTTCTTTCGATATTGGGATTAACCGTTAAAGTTATTGATCATAGGAAATTCTACTCTTTTGAATCCCCTATGCTTGAATCATCTTCCTCGTCTACATCGGTCACATCATCATCAATCATCACTGTGTACAGACAAACACCAACGGGATGCACGTTTACTTAATTTGGCGATGAATTTAACATTCTTGCTGCCGCCTTCATTCTACATCCCTCCAAGCTTGTTCCAACTGGCGACTTCATGGTACCAACACCCACGACCCAAGATGTTATATATCACCACCAAAGAAATAAAACGTATTCCAAGTGCAAAACAAGATAATTTTTCTGCAATGATTCAATGTCCATCTGATCAGAAGGATCTCTTTCGTGTCACTGATTAACTTCTTCACCATAATAAGCCATCGTCATTTTCCACCTTGTGATTCTGATGCAGAGCTAGCAATCAAATTATCAACTGTCTTCAATGATATGATTAAAGCTATTCAAGACAGCTTTTAGGCCCCTACTAATACTACTACGGTATTTCATCATTATTTACATCCACAATATAAAAAAAATAACCTACTATACTTTCGATGAAATATGTAAGTTCATATTTCAATCACCGGATACTACGTGTGACCTTGATCCAATTAATATACCCCTACTGAAAGACTGTACTGACACAATTATACCAGCTTTAACATACATCATCAACAAATATCTTGACGTTGGGGTAGTACCATATATGTAAAAACACGCTGTTGTCCGCCCTCTACTAAAAAGTGAAATATCGATATTGAAACAAGGACAAATTATCGACCAGTTTCCAATCTCACCTTTTTGTGGAAGACATTGGAGATAGTAGTTTTTACAAGAATGTCACCATATCTGTGGTGTCACAATCTCCTAGATGATCGCCAGTCGGCTTACCGTGCACACCATAGTGTAGAATGTGCTCTACTGTGTTTCCAAAATGATATATTGAACCAGTTGCATATCCCTGATTGAGCGCAATGGGCAATGGAAAACTTGTCGCACTGCAGGTGCTGTTAGATCTGAATGAATGATTAGGTTTCCTGGCTCTTCTCAACACAGTGGTTATATGAGCCACCCAAAGCCTTTCATATACCAGTTAGAGCCATTGGAATATAATCATCATCACTCCGGACTCGAACTCCTGACCTCGCGATTACAAGACCAACGCTCTACCAACTGAGCTAACCGGTTAGATCTGTCAGCTGCATTTGATACAGTTGACCACTGTCGCTTACTTAATATACTCCATTATCTTGGCTTCAACGACATATTTTTGAAATGGTTCCAGTCCTACCTAACCGACAGATCACAATCCGAATATATGAATGTACTTCCACACCAGCTATTCAATATCTTGGTGTTCCTCAAGGATCTTACGTGATCTGTTTTCTTTGTATACAAGCTCATTGATAAAAAATACTCAGAAATATAATCTTCAATATCATTTCTATGCTGATGACTCTCAAATGTATATTACCGCTGACCTGAATTATGTTGAAGCAAATTAAGGCTGTTATTAACATTATTGAATTCGGCATTGATAAAATACGTCGTTGGATGTCGGATAACTTTCTGAATTGATTATATTCGGTTCTACGTATATATGCTTAGAGTCCCAATTATAGTCACTTTCATATTGGCATGTATAATATAGCGGTTGCATCAAAGGTTCGCAATCTGGACGCTATATTTGATGCAGATGTGTCATTCGGCGACCACATTTCATCGATATATATAGTGCCTCTTCGTACCACCTGCGCAACATTGGACTCATCAGAAAATATCTCACCCAAGAGGCAACCGACCAACTTGTACATGCCTTTGTTACTTCTCGCCTTGACGTGGGTAATTCCCTCTTGTATGGCATACCAAGTAAAAAGGTTCTCGTCTATATCGTCTTCAACAGGAATAGTCATGCACTATATGACAAAACCCAGATAACATATAACTTCTGTTCTCAAGAAAATTCATTGGCTTTCTGTTCCCCAACAATATATTGGCATACGTAAGCCTTGTGGATACGTCCCATGTACTATGATTTACATTACATTTTATCTTACTTTTTAACGTTATATAAAATACATTGTAATGGTTTAAAACAAGTAACGCCTCGCATGTTATCAGTTATACACCTGGGCAGAGAGAAACAAATCGAGATTAAATGTTTTCTTAAGGATACAAAGTGGAATGGTTCTGTCAGGCTTCGAACTCACAATCCTTGGATCACTAGACCGTAGCCCTAACCATAGAATAATAGTAAATTATGTTTCGTTTCTGTTTTTTTTGTCAGTAAAATATTTGTATTTTGGCTTAGAATTGAACATGTGTTGTGATTTGATTTCTTTTGTCATACATGTGTTACAATTTGAAAATAGATCATCAATAGCAATTATATGTTATATGTAGTTACTTACAGTGACCAATGTTTTAATATTGATATTAATATGAATACCGGTACCAAATTGTACATACTGTAATATAGTTCCTGGGATATTGTGTGTATTTGTCCACAGAAATTACAGAATCTGGCCACAAGTATGCACACGGAAGCAGCGAATCTTCGGGAAAATCGCAACAAAAATCGACACAAAGATATTCTTCCGTGTAAGTAAAAAAGATGGAGTTACTTAATTTTATAAATATATTTGGAATACATCTATATGTATGATTCACAGAAATCGAAATTAATTATCATCTCAACAAGAAACAATAATGGCGTACATTTAAAAGCCTGAAAACCTAACATGTATTATTATGTTAACCTCTCAGCCACGACACTTGTCTTAAATATTTGTATAATAAGCTATTGCTCAGGAGCATCATAAATTGTATACTCCTGTATTATAATAATCCATTCGGAATGGGTGACTAGGCCCGAACCGATATTCGATTCCCGAATCACCCAATTGCTGATCTACATATAGCTAGTTCATTCCGTTGTTGAGTGGGGAAATCGACCCATATAAGAATTTTAATAAGAGCGTATGTGTAATATATTTACTATTTAATCGGATCACCACCTCTCAGATTGCCGAAAACGACCCAGTAACCGGTTCGGATAATTAAACTTCGGCAATAGCCCCCGTAATCAATCTCTCTAATTAGTTATACCTTACTCATTTGCATTGAATTTAAGCTTCGCTAATAGCCTCCGTAATCAATTCGTCTAATTCATTATTCTTTACTCCTTTGTATTGAATTTAAGCTTTGGTAATAGCCACTCGTAATCAATCCGTCTAAATCATTACACCTTACCGCTCTATATTACACATAATTTTTCATATTTTATCAAATAAATGTACTTCTCCAATGTTGTTGAACTAGAATTTGAAAATTGACAAATTGAAATTAAACATGGGGTCCTAATCATACAGGGGCCTAATGTTAGCGACATATCAGTGACTGGCCTACGCAAAGTGCTAAAATTAACATATTTTGTACTGTAGAGCTAACATTTTACATTACCGGAAATGATTGTAAACTTACAAACGTGCAGCGACGTTGCCAGATCTTTGAAACCGCTTGAGTGGCACACATTTAAGTGGAACATATACCTTCTGTCACCCTCTAAGAAGAACAGTGGCGCGAAGCGTACACCAAAATGGAATTTCACACTTCACCGTATATCGTACTAATTACACGTTGTAGACCTTCTTTAGACACTCAATATTGATTATATTTTAATTGGAGTATTCAAAATATTCGTAGTAAATATGAAATTCCGGGAATAATATGGGATAAACCCTCTCACCTGACCCCATCTTTGAAAAGTGTAATCTTGATACGAACTGTTAACCCAAATTTTCAATTTCAAACCTGTGTAATATGATTTGTGTTCATTTCTTTAAAAAATCATTATCCATGTAAAATTGTATTTCCATGTTTTGTCATTCCGAAACAGGGCTCTTTGTGTGTTTTATACGGTTATATGTTGAAAAGGAGGTATTGTATCCTCTCTCCCATCGGAGTAACCATGGCGTCGTCGCCTCATCTGATACCAGCGAAAACGATTACCCCATTCAGTAACATATAATAATACGTATATAGGCATATGTCATGCATGGACAGATATGCAATTTTCAATGTTGACACGTCGACAGCCCCAGCCATTACGAAGGCTTCAAACGACACAATTATGGACAATAAATTCCCCTTGGGAAATTATTGGTAATGAAATACAAAATGATGCAACTTTTAACATAAATTACGGTTGAATATTTTTCAAATACCAAAACATAGGACATGGTATATATTTTTAAAATAAATACCATTTGTGTTGTGAGGGGAGCCCCCGGCGCACCGATCTTAGATGGGCGTGTCATAATTTCAAGACTACAATTAACTATTAAAATTCATCCAAATGTAGAATTATGTTATGTTTGCTATTTTTCTAATTCTTTGAATTTATGAACATTACTCTCGTGTTTACTTTACCAGACGATCACAGTCGAGTTATTCTTCAAAACCAACATCCACTGGATTATAACGATTACATAAATGCCAATTATCTTCCGGTAAGTAAGACAATTAAATTAAGTAAATTTTCAAGAAATATATTTCAACCAATCCAATAAGAATGGTCTTGATAAGGTATTTTATGATTGTGTGCGGACTTAAGAGATCTGCTAGGTGATGGCGGTTCAGTATCATATTACGAGGGCCTTGTTCTTTCTGTTCCTTTCTTAAAATATTTGACTGACAATTCAATTTAGAGCGCCCCGTTCACATACAAATCATTAGTCGAACTGCTTTATTGACTGCCATATATGGCAGCGATAGTAGATATACCTGACCACCAGGGGCTACCGTCGTCTGCGGGTAACGTGGGGTCGTCCATTGAACATTTTCGTTCGTCCCGTGGTAAAATATCTAGTCATTCCGAGAAACTACGAGCCGCGCATGTAGTGGGCAGGAAATGTGTTTAACTCGTCATCTCACCAGCGTGTTGCAGCACATGACAGTGAAAGGTTTTATATTACTTACAAGACATAGTGCACAATAAGTATAAAGCAGCGTGGACATATTACAACGTAGAATAATATATATACAATGCAACGTTAACATAAATGTAATCCTATAGTTGTTTTTAATGAAGATGCCTAACTAGAAGAATATATGATTAGGCTGTGGATATGTTATGATTATGATTACCATATGATTAACTATGTACATCATACACAGTTAACCTTATATAGCCCTACATAGCCCTGCATAGCCCACAATCACCCAGTTTGGTAGTATGATATACTATATAATCACATCTAATATATTTGCTAGCTTGTCAGTTTGACCCAATGAAAGTTCAGTTCATCCAAGTTCAGTTTCTGTTGCAGCTCAATGGATATGGCGTTGGATATTGTATCGTGAGGTCACGGGTTTGATACCAGACTGACGACGACCTTCAAACACAGTATCTTAACTACAATATACAATGCTTCGGGTAACTCTATTGCGGTTACAATGCCAAAATACCAATCAATTCAAAACGTTTTAAACAACCTCTTTGTCATTATGTTCTCATTATGTTCTCTTATGTTTTGGGTTAAAAACATTACATAATAAAATAATTGAACTTTATACAAAATAAAAATATATTTTGTATGTCATGTTGTATCTCCGCTTAGTTTAACTAAAAATGAATAAGTAATCGATTTTTTATTCCATCTCCATTCTTAGTATATTAATTATGTTCTATCTTAATCTTCTAATATAAAGGGGTTTAATTACGACAAACAATTCATTGTATGTCAGCTACCAATGACTGGAATTACGGCCATTGATATGTGGAGGATGATATGGGAACAACACACGCAACTTATTGTTATTATCGGTAAAGATAAAGAGGAAATGAAGGTGAGTTATATTTACAATTACAAAACATGTATAATAATCATAGAACGCTTTGGCAGTAACAATGTATATATCTAAGGTGCGTTACTTATACTTTATATCATATTCCTAACCTATGTTCGCATCCATTGTCATTATGAGTCCAACCTCAAAATGTAGAAAATGTAACAGAAAGTGAGTTCTGCCGAGGGGTGTGTCCGCATGGATCACGACGTAAAATTACCATTGTCGACATGCAAATTACCCTCTATTCGACTAGTCAAAAATATTATATAAAATACAAGGTCTAAGTATATAAAATACAAGGTCTAAACAATATTCCTAGTCTGTGTTCAAATCACTGTGAAATTATTATTTTGAATTCATGAAATCGTTCGCGTGGGGAAAACGTTGAATTAGGACAGGATGGCAAGGTTTCAAACCTACATTTCCAAATACATAATTTGACAACTATACGATACTTAACTTTAGAACATGTGTGATAAGCATAGATCGATATGGGTATACGACTGATGATATAAAATATAATGTTAACTTTGGTTGACCATCCAAAGGCTTTGGGTGGGTCATATAACCTCTGGGTTGAAAATGCCTCAATTGGTCAACTTCATTTTGTAGAATATTGATGTCCATCATAGCCGTTACCCACTTCGGTGTTTGCTTGCAGTCCCACATGAAGTTCTAAAGTTAAGGGTATAGCATAGTTTTAAAATTATGTATTGGGAAATGTAGTTTTGAAACCCATGTCAGGCCCGGTAATGTGAGGTTATCATCTAGCAGCAATTCAATGTTTTTCCCAAGAAAACGACTTCATGAATTAAAAATAATAAGTTCACAGTGATTTAGCCATAGAAAATCCATAAACAATCAAATTAAATTATCAATTTCAAGTCAATCGAATATACTTTTAGAACACGGCTTTTTATTGGCACAATGATACTGTGGACTTCTCCTTGTGAATAACCAACTTAGTACTATATAATCATATAGGTGTAATTACTGAAAGTAATAGGCTTCGTTTCCTAGGCTGATAATATCACTCTTATGAGGCTCAACTTTTCATCAATTAACACCGATCTGCCGATATTTTAACTGGAAATGTTATGCCATATATAGACCCAATCATGACTTACGAAGGACAACTATTTGAAATGATATTGAAGAAGGATTTTAACGAGAAATCAAGGTCTTATTAATATTTATATCTTTAGAAAAACATTTACTGGACACAAGATGAAGACAAAGTGTTTCATGATATATATGTCTCGACAAAGGATACGAAGAAAATTAAGCCTTATATAATCCAAAGGACGTTTCACATTGTACAGGTAAAATTATCTATAGTTAATACCGTATGCCGTTATATAGTAACCCTGCATGTATATATATGATATTTATATAACACAGTTAAAATTTGGGTGTAAAAATATATACATTGTATAGTAATAGTTCTTTTAATTTGAAATACGTTATACCAGTCCACAGGGTTCAAATAAACTCTTTCCACACTATGCCATATATATAATATACCATAAAACATCCCGGTGGATGATCTGGCCTGGATTGACCATATATTGGTACGTATTATCTTTGTAATGGAACTTGTAATGTGCCCATACTGCAAAAATAAGGGTGTTGAATTTAACACTAATGATGTTAAACTTAACATCAGCTTGGAATGTAAATTTGCCCACACTAGTTGGTGGTAAATTACCACCGAAATTGGTATTAATATGAAATTAACACCACAGTTGCTATTAATATTAAATTAACACTGAACTTGGTGTTAATTTCAAATTAAAACCAATCATAACTATATCACTTCAGTCTTCAGTTTTACCTCAGTAAGCGAAAACTAATGAAGTATCATTTCACGATATACACGTGAACTTCATGTGTTGCTCATGACAAAGACTTTGACTACGGCCTAAATATTTGTTTAACTGTCATGAGTACATTAACTAGTATGCCACAAATATAAACAGACGATCTTATATATATATCAGTTATTATTTTATCATGACTATCCTAACTTGTGTTTTAGAGGAATGTAGCTAATTTAAAAATATCAGTACCTGCTTCAAATACATCGATATTTAAACAAGTCGAAAACCACATTTTACGCGAAATCGTTGGTCTCAGAAGAATCGAAATTTATAAATTGTCTAAAATACTTGTTTTCTTTAAAAATAGAATATCTTGTAAACCTATACATATAATTACTAAGTCCAATTATGTTTATTATATTATGGTATACTGTATATGCATTTAAAGATTTTACACCAAAATTGATACCTCTTATTCAAAAAGCAAGGAGTCAACACCAACTTTGACACCAGGAAGGTAACACCATATATTTAATACCACAGTTTTTGCAGTGACACCCATTGGTGTTAAATCAACACCAGCTTGACACCAGGATGGTGAAACCAGAGATTTAACACCACAGTTTTTGCACTGCATTTATACCATACATCATGTTGTATTTTATTCAAACATGTGTTTTCACAACAATATATGCTAATGGATATTCTTCGCCAATAACTACCATATAAATAAAGTTGAAATAGTACAAACAAATACATAATTCACATTTGATGAGTGTGTTAGTAAAATATTAGTGTGACTGCAAGTATCTCATTGTACTTTTTCAAATTTGTTATTATTAAAATAACTTACTCTATATATAAAATGATTGATCCTTTATTTTGCGTTCACGGTATTGAAGAATTATCATATGAAATATTTAAAACAAAATTGCAGTGAAATTATTGAGTGAGTATGTTTTATATATTTTATTATCCCCATTTCTTGGACAGAAACAAGTCAAGCGAGAAGTGACTCAGATTTGCTTCACGTCTTGGCCCAGTGACGGTTCTAGTCCAACTGACCCAACTGCGTTCCTTGAATTTATACAAATAACGGGACAGCTGATGCGAAATGCCAGAGCACCGACTATTGTGCATTGTGGGTAAGCATAGTATAATAGTTGGTGGAGGCTATTCAAACGTCCCGGGCCGTTTGTATTAGGAGTGACTGATATTCAAACGGCCCAAGTCCATATGTATTGCACAGTGGGGTAAGAAACCCTGACCCTAAACTCTGTTGATAATTTACATACTTTCAGAAGTTGTTAGTGTAGGGTAAGGTAGCAGACCACCATTAGCTTCAATTACTAGTGGGCAACATTTGATACCCCTCGGTTAAAGTGCCAAAAATTATTTGAAATGTCATTTTAGATACCAAATATAGCAGACTTGGTCCTAATGATGCATGATTGTT
>JAODAI010468509.1:0-21617 GCA_027575025.1 Scotoplanes globosa | reverse complement strand
CCCCCATCATCATCCAGCTGCTTATAAATGCTATCTTTCATCTCTCTCCTTGCCTTTTCAACGGCCCTCCTAGCCGCCCTCTTCTTCTGCCCATACAGGTGTAGTAATGCAAGCTCAGGTTGCACCCCCTATCCCTAATGCATGTTTTATGTATTTTATACTCAAAATTAAATTTACTTGATCACCACATTGTTATTAAATTATACTCATAGTAGCCAGGTTGTTGTGGAATTGCATGTTGGAACGTGATCATGATAATATTATAATTAATAATCACTTCCTTCTTTCAAAATAAAGGGCTGAATATCAACTTAGTTATACTGCATTCTTCATGTAACGTTCCCAGTATGGTGTAATACATGATATTAAGCTATTAACATTTTAATTTATAGGTTTCCATTATGATGTGCATGGGGGCGAAATACGGATGATATGTTTGATCCACATATACGTCATAATCAGATTGTCGGTATGTTGAAACTGTCATTGAGTGCAATTACATGTATTTATGCCCATTAATGTGAGGTCTCGTTAGCCAAGTCATTGCTAGCAGTTCAATTTGTTGAATTTCCAGTGTGGATAAATAATATAATAAACGTGTCTTTATGCTTGGTACAATACAATTAATTGAACATATTATTGCCAGTAGTGTATACCTTAACTTATTTCATTCAATACAACACTACAACGAATTATATTATATATTGATATGTCCATCATAATTACAAAACACATATATTTCATTATTTTATTGTACTACATAGTGCATTACTGTGCAAATAGCCTTGCACATTGTAAGTAGGCCAATCGGTGTACTGACAATAATAATAATAATACAAAAATAAAATATTGGCTTTACTTTACTTACACAAATAACTTGTGGTGTCGGAATACCACGGCCAGCAGTACTACTAGAATTACAATGATCAGCAGTAGAACCGGAATTATTATTAAGGCAGCTGGAGAAGATATACATAATATACCAACATGATTATACTTTTTATTTTCATAATGAAACTGTTTTACATTGGTATACTAGTGTTTATACAATACATTTTTGGCAGAAGCACCGTATGCTTAAAGAGTTTTCCTTCGTCCGTTGTTTTCATTTAGTATGTACAAATATTGTTCAACGTTCGTAATACGCTTTAACATTGTCTTGTTGATATAGTCAACGTACTTTAGTAGACATGACCCATCAAACATTCACACTATTCGCGGGTGAGCAATTTTCATATTCGTTACCCTTGAAATACACAGTAGGAAAGGGTATACATACATTTAAAAAAGGATGGCACAACGGAGACAATGGTATATGCGATATGAAATGCTTCAAACCAATACTATACAAACACATACTAACACAAAAATAAGCTCAATGAACAAACATAACCGGGGAATATACAAATGAGAGAGAGGTATTTTCTTAATAGCACATCAGCATCGAGGCTATAAATGTGTCGGGTAGGTATGTGTATTATAATCAAGTCCTAATCAGCATTTCTACGATACAAATATATAAAAGGAATTACTCCCTACTCTTTACGAATAGATGGTTTATATTATAATAACGAGACAGACAATAGTTATCCCGCGGGACCGTTATGTACCATCCTCTTCCGAGGAACCCGCCTATTGAATGATTGTAAGTGACTTACGTTTTACTAACAAACTGGAATTTAGTTAAAATTATATTCGTTTCAAAACTTTGAAGAGGGTTACTGGTCAAAATATTAAAATGATATCCTGGAATTCCTGTCAAATAAAATGATTTATAGTGTCTGATCAAGTATTTATTAGTGGTAACCGCACCTCGATTTTACGTTCAGTAATATGCATCATAAACAGTATTAATATTGTTGATAAGTCGATTTTGGGATACGTTCCATACTCTATAATTATTGTTAACAACGAAATGTGGTATAGTTATTTGATTTTCAATCATTTCTGTCTCATAATATGATTTGATAAATGTGTTTCTTCAGATTAATTGATTAACGCGGTTACCCCAGTTTTACAATCTGTCTTCAGAATATATATATTCACACACTAATGTGAACGAAGTAAGTCAGTCATGCGTAAGGTAAGTATGATGTCCTCAATAATAATCTGGAAAGATATAGGTCTACAGGAGCTTTGAATAACATATATTCGAAATTTGGAGTCGGTGCATTCAGGCATTTGGAGGTGGGTTGACGAAACACAGTAATGTTTCAGAATAGTAAGTGAAAAACGAAATTATATTGCAGTACATAAATGTGCGTATTTGTAAACGTACCGTACCATACCGGATATACGGAAGACATGTCAGTGATTGATGGTGGTGGTGTACTTGGAGTATCCGTTGATATTGACGTGACATTGTCCATATATAGATTGTCATGGTTGATAAGATCTAAAAATGAAACATTATTATGAACTCCAATTAATATTATTGTCAACAAATAAATTAAAATTGGCGACTAAAACTATAAATAATTAATAAATAATAAATTATAAATAATTAATTAAAATATACAAATCATTATTACAGAAGTAGTGTTATTGAACTTATAATATACGATGTGTGGGTATCTGAATATGATGTCATCATTGATCAATGTAGTCTCACTGCTTGATAATGATGGTCTGACGAAACTTTAAGTTATTGCTGATCCATTCGACGTTGTCGTTATTATTGATGTAAACATCGTTATCATGAGACGTAGTGTTGTGAATGTTACAGTCTGTAAACATTTTATAACATAATTCAATTTAACTGGAATATATATGTCAAAGATAGTAAAGTAGTAAGTTTAAAACAACTTTTAAATAAACATAATTACTTTATTTATGAAAAGTATACGTACAGCATGCTTGCCATCAATTTTACTACATCGTGAAGTATAATATGCATATTATAACCAGAAAATCCGTCAACTATTATAAAGTGATAATTTGTATCATATATATAACAATATATTTTCTCCAATAAACGTTAATGGTAACGTTATTGAAATCAGTAACAGTGCAAAATGCATTGGCGTCATATTACATAATAACCTAAAATATTTATGTAATTTGTAATGGGGTATAATTAAAACTGACATTCCAAATACTATTATGTTAAAGCTATATATTGAAATTAATATTTGCTCATCTTACAGTACGAATACATGCAATTTCTACATATCTTCACAAGCTTGCAATTCTTCAAAAACTGTATATTCACGTAATTTCAGATGCATATTCTGACTCAAATTCACGTATAATTTTCAACTGTCACCTAACAATTTGTGTTATTACTATCCAGTTAACTTATTATATAAGCATCACCTACTGTCATCTTTATTTAATGAATTCACCAATACAAATGACTTACCCAACACGCCAGGGAAATGCTGTGCTCCTTACTAATACCGTATTTGCATATTCTCAAATCAAATCGTGTGCGTCAAGTTAGGGGGGGGGGTGGATTATATGAACAACACAATTAAGATGTTTCTTAATTTAAATATTTTTCTAGCGCCGTTTAAATGTTTTTTAAAATAATTTTACAGTTCATACTGTATTTATGATTCCTGGTGTAGGAGACCGTGCGCTAGTTGAACTGATTGGTTTCATTTTATTTTACTATCATAAAAGGGACGAGTTTATAGTAACATATGTGTTGCATAAGGTTTATTTCTAACCAAACGCTTTACGTTATTAATTATTATACTGTGCACCTATTTTCAGTAATATTTTAATTTGAAAACTAATCGATTGTACAAAAAATAAATCAAATAAATGAAACAACCCGGAATATTATATGTTTTAATTATGAAAAAGCAGCACAACATTGTGTACAGTTAATTACACAATTGGTGTGTTAATTATACACAACTTAAAATGGAAATAAGCCGGGGGCACGTTTGCTGTGTATAATCAACGCATCACATTATGCTAATATCTTGAATTAATTATACACAATGTATGTAAAGCATGTAAGTACAGCAAGCAACATATATGTGGCGGCCTGCGAAAAAATGAGATTATCACAGGTTATTATAAAGGCCAATTTCCTCATTTCAAAACTGTTCAAATGACTAAACTATTCCACTGGGATCCAAAATTATGATAGTTTGAAGTTTGGTACCATAAAATGATAATGTTGAGAAATCATGTTCAAAGTTCATAACTATTTAGTAACATATACGGCAACCTTGAAATATATTGAGACAGTAACATTAGAGTTAAAGTAATACTAATATGGTAATTGTCTGTGGTCAAGACTTTATATAATAATATGATGAGGCCAAAATAGGCAGGCCTATATATGCCCAAATTAAAAATCAGGGAATCATTAAAGCTAGCACTCATATTGCGTAGGACATTATTTTATTGTATCACTGTGTTGTGTCATAGCCCAACGTTATATAGCTTAGGCCTAGCCTATCCTATGCTATTATACTAACTATTAATATTGTCAATCAGTGGTGCGCAGTACTGTAATAAATTGAATGACATATACATGTGCAATGGGGCCCATTATATTTGGAATGGCTATCACTTTAAAATTATATGCATTAATAGGATTAGGGATAAAATAGGCTTTCATAATAATACAAATTGACATAGGACATTTTAATTAAGAAACACAATATATCTGAAATTCTTAAATATTAGAGTTAGAAAACAGTAACATTTTGGGTTTCCATTCATATTTTTTAAATTAAAATTACGGAATGTAAAATATAAAATGTTATCATGTTATCATAAATGTTATCTTTTGGGGATAATATCTCAAAACCGGCAATTCTAACATTTTGCTCCGTAATTCCTAAGAGTAAAATTAGACTTCCGACGGGTTTTCCCAGGCCGCCGCACAATTATACTTAATTAATGAGTTATTAATTATCAGTTACAACCAGTAACCATTTAAAAGAAATGTTAAAATATACTTGTTAGTATGTTGCAATAATTATAGTATTACAAAATATACTATTTTGTAGTGTATATAATTCAGTGACCACTTATACATATATCCAAACAAGCATTGTGCTATTTAAATGTATTTCGCTTATGTGTAGTTATATACCAGTAATATGGTGGCTCTAGCTTATGAAATATATGCGTTTGAATCCTGAGTCAGGACTAGTGTTGTGTTATTATCCAAATCACAATCGTTTATCCCTTTATTTGTTGCATTATCGTCTGGTCTGTGTTTACGATTATGCACTAAGCCCAATCTTAATTTGCAATCCTGCAATGTCACTACATTGTGGGTTTAGGTTAATTACAATTATAGTTACATAAACACCTAGAGTTGGCATTCAATTTGATACATGAAATTTAAGCTAAGTAAGAAATAATGAGTATAGACACGATGATCATAATATGACCACATACCTACATCCTCCACATTGTGGACATCTAAAGTTTGTTTAAATACTTATCACTACAATTCTTATAGGCATCGGTACTATCGACGTGAGCGACTGGCAAGCCATTCCACACATCAATAACTGTCTGGAAAACTTTCTAATATCTAACCTGAAATAGTTCTTGCATAATTATATGATATTGAGCTTTGGAACCATAATAATCTGAGAGAACAAATAAATCTTGGACCTTCAACTTCGAATGTCAAATTCATTAACATTGAGTATCCAAATCCTTTTCCCTCTGAACAACCATTGTCATTATTTTTTTGCTTAAATATTTGGACTATTGACATTCATATCCTTTCATTTTATGAATTTGAAAACACAACCCAAACTTCAGACCACTTAAGACACTATCCAGCTCAAGCTAGCATATATTAGCGTCCTCCTCTTACAAAACGTTTCCGTATCTCCACTGAACTTGTTGATATCTGGACGATAAGTATTACGGTCTAAATGTTACTTAGTATATACAGGGATATACATAGACAACATACAACAATGGCCCCAGTACAGAACACTGATGGAAACTACTGCTGTAGCAACACTATTCCAGTAAGACACAGAACCGCTAATTAGCACCATATGCATACCCCCACATAACGACACACATATATTTCGGACACTCAAGCTCAGGCTCCAATTTAAAGAGGAAACTATGATGAGGCTCTTTATCACTTCATTAATTTCACTATTATGATTTACAACTGACCAATTCACACCCCAAACCTACTACAACATAACACATAGTATTAACCCAGTTCTTTCATAGTTAACATGGAGTTGACCAGACACAAACTTAGTCTGAAACAACAACTGCAAATGAGGAGTGATCGTTGCTTGAAAGTTAAGAACTTCGTCAAATCATAGAAACCCGTCGAAGTTATAGATCTGGCGACTACTAATGTAGAAAATAATTTATATCTAGATGGACGAATACCACCAGTCGCAGATCGACTAAAGATATGAAGTGATGATGATACAGTCTGCACCATGACTATGCAATTAGACGAAACACAATAATACGTCAAATAAAATCGAACATCATAATTATACGCATGATAGTCTGACGAATGATCCTGAAGTCCCTAGTAAAGTATCGTGATTTTTGTGAACATGCAATCATCTCATACCGATCTAGTATAACTGTAATCCACAAAGACTTAAAAGATATACGGAAATGGTATTAATCACTAATTATACATGGATTTCACACAATTCCAAACTGTTGCCGAAACTGGTGTTACACGTCAGCCAATAGTGCATATTAATTTGTGACATAACATAAGAAGGTGGACATTCAACTTTAGATTTTGTAATTCGACTATGAACGTTAGTATATTTAATGGTGTGACTATCAAATCTTTGGATGATAAACGACTTTCTAAATATAGCAACAAATATTCAAATTACATAAATAACGATAGTGACAGAGCCCGGACTGCAGGATGATCAAGGAGTGTCATTCTGATTTTTTATTTTAGTTTAGGCCTACACACATTGCATAAATAATACCAATTATATAAAAGACGGTACTGTCACTTAAAGTATATGCCAGTGCCCCGTGCTATGTTAAAATACAACCAAGGCTATACGGCCCAATACATAATATCACATATAAAACGAAATTTACACAATGCGAATTGATTTACTCAATAAAGTAGTTTCTCAACTTATGTGCACCAATTTTCTGAATACGAAAATCGGTTTCGTGAGCTGCGAACTAGTATTCATAGTATGTTGTATCAACATGCTTTTTATTCGCTAACATTTACAATAGCGAAACATTGACTGTAGCTATCAAATGGTATTTATACCAGTCTGAATTATTAACACTATCCAATGATATAACCTTGATAACTATCAAGTAAATATACCCAATGTCAATTATGCCATATGTATCAGGAGTTAATAATACCAACTAGTTGTCTAAACTTAATACTTGTAATGAACTTAAAACACATGCAAGCATCATGTTATTCAAGTCATATGAGAATCAACTTATTTTCCATGCATGCAGCCGCAATAGGCCTACATGCAGGAAGCTAAATTAAAAAAATAGTACACGAGAAACACATAATTATGGAAAAAGTGTTTCGATCTTTGCATATGTAGTACCTTCCTTACAGTAAAGGTATTACCGACATGCTTATGTTTAGTGTGGACATGAATGTAGAAATTGATACTTAAAAATTAAAGTATAAAGTAAGTTGATGTTCAATTAGTACAGTGTGGATATTTGGTATGTACCATTTACAGCTTGCGACAGCTACCGCATGCGTTATTGTATGCCTGATACGCAATGCTTTAATGGTAGAAATTGCCACTTGCGGTTTGAACTAACGTTAACCGTATCCGTATATAGTGAAATGTTACCTTTCTGACGGTCGTATTAATTTTCTCAATATTTAGATGACCACATATTTTTAGCTAAATATGTGTGTTACGTTATACATTTATATGAATCTCATGGTAGTTTTTGTAATCTAACTTTACGAACGTTAAAAAGGAATTTTACTGAAATATCGTCTGAACATACTCATAATACTTGCAACTTTACTCTGTATTGACCGCATTCTACAAAGAAGAATACGGGATGTAGTTTCCTCGTATGTTTTAGTAAATTTCGTATTATGTACACGCGTGGTATATTTATGCTTCAAAATTTCGTACGAAATAGATGGATTAAAAATATGAATCTTCATTATGCATTTAAAAAATTTGCAGCAACAACAAATGTATAACATGTAACACATACATGTGGGTACACTGGTATGCATATCATATAATGTTTACTGGTATATTTATTAAGTATAGACCGAAGTAAAGCTATGTGGACTGTAGGTCATACTATAATAATACTGCACATACATTGTATTATTGTAGTATGTAGTAGTATGATATAGAAGATGGATAATATTCTAAAGAGAAAAATTGTTCCAAAACCACTGGCAGAATGATGAAGCTCAAACATTCGACGAAGAAACTGAATATATTATAATGGAAGTGATAACATGGGAGAGTGGATACTTCAGGCATCTAGTGATTAGGCGAAACGTAGCATTGATGGATGGGTCAATTATCTTTGCTTGTTCTGAGCTCGTATATACAGGACAAGCATACTCAGCAGTCGAATAACACAAGGCCAAAGCTGTTGACCGAAGAGTACTTGGTCTTGCCAAGCAAATTGTCCCAGTAAGTTTGCTGACAATGTTATATATTGCATATATTTTATATTTTCTCTTATTTACATGAGACCTGAATGTGAAGTATTAATCTAGAGTTACGCTAATATATACTAGTTGATCGCAGTTTTACGGTATGGTACCTGATCATGTGTCATTCAGTGTCTGTTTTGCGTATCGGTTACGCAGATGTAAAGCGCGTACCCGTGTCTTCGGTGGATTTGCACAGAGGTGGTTATGTTCATAGTATTGTGTCAGATCGCTTAAAGCATCTTAGTAGTGGATAACACAGTCAAATGTTCCATAGTTTGTGGTTCAAGACCACACACATATGTCACATTATCGTTGTCCAGACAACCCTATTTCCGGAGAGTTACTTTGCAGCGACCAGTACTGTACCGGGTCTTAGTCGATTCAGGCATTTTCATTCGGACCAACTCAGGAGAGAACCAGATGGTAGATCTTCTTTTCCATTAAACACATGAATCTTGCTGTTCGCTCCGGGCATCCAGTGATTATGCGATGCATAGCATTAGTGGCTAGATACATTTTCTTTGCATTGACTGATCTCTCCCAGATATGACCCGTATACGCAGGAGTTCAATACCACAAAGCCAAAGCTGTCGACCGGTATTTATACTGATTAAATTAAACTTGAGTTTTTGGTCAAAGTGGTGGAAATATCTGAGTATAATAATGCGTTTAAAACGCAGTTATAGATAACTTAAAATTATTAATTAGTCACAAACATTCACATGTCTTCAATGTCCTGAATGCTACACAATTGTCCAGTGAAATGCAGTGTATAACAAATAAAAGTTCACAAATGAAAAATGATATGCAACTAGTACAACGGGCACACGTAATGGCTTGCATCACTATTAATATTTATAGTAGTTCTTTGTGTGGTATTTCCTGGAATATATACCACAACATTGCATTATTTACGTATTTATGTTATTATAATGGTACCTTTTGACAAACACTCAAATTGATTATGAGTTCTTTACAATTAAAATTATGTAGTAATAGTGCGCCCAATTAATCACCAAAACATGAGGTCTTCACGTTATTCTTACCAGCTAGTCAGTTAATGGTTATTTTAGATACCGAATTCACATAATCATATCATAGTATGTATGTTGTGAGTATATAACATATACATTTATCAATATTAGGAAAAACTATGGGGCCATTTCCAAATTGTTGGATTCAAATTTGTATTAAAAATGCTCAAAAGTATTCGCGTGTACTATTATCAGATATAAACCTGTTTCTTTCACGTGTGTGATATTTTGATGTATCAATTTGTTGTTGTTAGACATGTTTGTGACAATAGTATATCGTTTGCTTGACTTCGGCTTTTGAATCGACCATTTTGTATTTACGATTAGCAATTTTATAAACTTAAGGTAATGTGCAGTAGCCATACATTTTTCAATGTTGGATTTTTTGTTGTAAATATATTTATTTATTACAAGTTTGTGACTTTTTCGTCATTTTCGCCCTTAATTTTTAATTTGTTGCATTTATTTAGCATTGAAAATGTTTCACAATTTACATTAGAATAGTATTGTATGACTGACAACACAATAATTATTCATGGCATATATATGACATATAGTTATCTTCAATTATGTCATTTAGCGATTATTGTGAAGATCATGTTGATTCTGTTGAAGAGTGCTGGCTATTTGAATTGATACTAAATCAGTAACTGTTGTAGGATTCTAGTTTCATGTACCCACCAGAAAGGTGTCACTGAATTATGTGTTACCATATAATTATGTCCAAGCATGAACATATTATTCCGTAGTATACATGCTAGTATTGATTGGGTTATTTTGTATTTTTATCCTACGTCATTTAAAGGGTTTATAAGACTGAAAAGGGAACTATTTGTTCGGCCCCATTATTATTCGTTATGATATTATGCACGCCGTTATGTGTACGGTTGTACACATAATGGCGCGTATAACATCAAACCACGAACAAGTAAAGAACATCAGCGTATGCTAACACCAAGGAAATCCGTATAGCCTAGACCACATTTTCCACAACAGACACCGCAGAGCCCGCAGATAAAACAGCCAAAGACTCATCTCCACATCATTGGAAACAACATCACGGTAACGAGTGCTACTTTTCCCGGATGTAGTATTTCAGATATTGGACCCAGAATTGGAAGCAACAAACCGATGCACGAGCCATCATATGTCTTCGTCCACACTGGTGACATTGATGCCAGACAAAACAAACCGGTAGAACATATAGTAGGTGACATAAACTGGTTCATAAATGAAATCCGTATCAATTTCCAAATATAAACTAATGATCAACCTGCTACCGGAAATGAGGCATAATATTCGTAATCAACGAATCAATATAATTAACGAACACATCGTAAGAAGATGCAGTACTGACCAACAGACCATTCTCACATATTCCAGATGGAGACCAGTGAGAATGTCCGATGGTATCCATCTGACCCGAGAGGACATATAACACTTAGCACTGAGGTAACAAAGTATTGTATTTAACAACTATGTGACAATATTCCCAATTCCATCAGACAATCCTGCAGGATATTTAAATATAGGCAACAATCTCAACCAGAAAGCTTAAACATTACTTTTTGGAATATTTAAGACATTGATTCGAAGTTAAAAGATAGTGATGTACAGAAAATGTTATTTCATGACAATCATATATATGTACATGTGTACATTAATTGTATATATATATATATGTATGCACAATCGCTGTGAAACGCTTTGAGGTGTTACTTTTGATCCTATGCAGGAAAAGCGTTATATAAATCATCATTATTATTATTATTATATTGTAATTTTATCAAACTGAACATGGAAATGTGCCAGCTTCAATATCAACATTCCCAACTTTACTTACAAAAAAAATCCGAGGAGAAACATTATTTTCTCCAAATGCCAAAAGATTATCAGGTGGAATAGGAATATTTATGGGAATATTTATTTATGATTCTGTAATTAAGGGTATAAATTATGAATTTGATGATAATATTGAAGGTTTCATTTGGTTACGGCTATGGGCGCAGCATTTCGTTTTTAAGAGATATATTTATTGATTGCATATATTTTACACCACAAGGTACTTCCTATGTACCAAATATGAGGCAGGCAACTGATTATTTCGAGACACTAAAAAGTGAATATGCTAAATATGTGAACAGGGGAGATGTTTATTTGTATGGTAATTTTAATGCCAGGACTGGCTTACTTAATGATTATGAAAATTAGCTATCTGACGAAAACTTTAGACTATTAAAAGTGTTGCCATTTAGCGATGTACAGAAAGAAGAGTAAATTAAATAAAACTGATGGTATTCTGAAGTATTTTCGCAGTAAAATAGCCATGTATAATGTCAGAATTGTAAGTATGTGATTGTCACGCAGGTATCACACAATAGTTCGTAATTTATTAATGATTATTCGATATATAGTTGTTGCTATACATTGGAGTCGGTGATGATGAGCATGCATGACTACCAATCAAACTTATGCGGGTGAAGTATTGGTTGGAATCCTAATATTTTTATATTTTATGAAAGTGAGATTATTGCAGTTTCGAGTATGTTTAGGTCTAAACTATATAGGTGAACCAAATAACTCGAAAAATCACAAAACCCATTCAATTAAACTATAATCATGCACTTACACGAGAGGACATAACCCACTCGTCATTTTGTGGGCTGGAATCGTAATCTCTCTGCGTCTTGTTTTTCCTGGATGACATTCTTCATCGATGATGTTTTTCCCTTATATCTTTTTGCGAACATTTTGACACCGTTCCCATATACATAGGACATTGCGTGTAGGTGTCACATGAATTTTAAGATGGTATGTTTTAAAAATACGCAACTATTACATATGTTTGTACATTAAAAGCTTGTAAATACAGATTTCAGGTGTTGTTATAGTATTATTTTTACATTGGGTGACATATGACGTATTATGTAAGTCTGATTTTCTGTAAGACACAGTCAAATATAATATCTCACAGTCAATAACCTGATTGTACTCTAGTCCACAATCTATATGTAGATTAACTTATCGTCACCTGTTGCTCTCATTCTTGAAATATCTTTCTCCTTAGATGATACCAAGTGGTGCGAGATAGTCACTGATTCAAGCTATAAACCGGCCTTTGCCCCACTTGTTTGAATAATTTATCCTATTATGAGTTCATAGCAGTCATTTTTGTGTATATGTCCCAAACCACTATTTTTGATATATTTGACAGTTTTCGAAGAAAATATCATGAGTCAACGACTGGTGGCTAATATATCCTAGATTATTTTGGGTTTGTCGCCTTAATTTCTAAGCTAATTGATATTTTGGTATATTTATGTAACGAATACAGTAAGGTCCAAACATGAATGTATATTACTTTGATTTCAATAATGTATCATATCATTGGTAACAATGTTGTAAAATGCCATTTCACCGACAGCAGTATGGTGTATATATTATAATAATTTACATAATCGTCTTCCTGTTGGTATCTTACATCCCATAACACCTGATCAAATTAGGTCAAGTTATATATCCCCTTTTGAATAAATTGTCATAACTACACGTTCATATAAATCAAATTAACCTATATATTGACAAGCGATGTGGTAATTATTCATAATTTAGACTAGTGTCTTTATCCTTTGGGAAGCGACCTCCAAATTTAATATGAATGGTTACGGCCATAACTGGATAAATACATGGATATTATAGCTTTTGATCACCACTCTTCACCAATATTCGGTGTGCCACATCATGTAGTGAGCTGTTTTAGCATAGTAAATAATTGTGTACTTCTATTTGGATCCACATGGGTCCACACACATGCACTGCGAGGGATTAATGGCTGGTGGTGCTACAATATTTGATGCAATTTTTCGTCAAAAATGAAACCGCGACATAGATCTCGCAAAAAATGACAAAACCGAGAAATTTCTTCGTCCAAAATCAAACTCACGACTTTGATGACATTTTTTGTCCAAAATGGAACCGTGAAACAAATCTCGCAAAAAAATTACAAAAAATGAAAAATCTTTTTTGAAACAACAAAAAATACTAGTAAACTATTTACCGCGAAATTATTTTTACAAAAATATATTTTTCACAGCAATTAAAATGACTGGTATTCTCAAACTATGTTTAACAAACAATTAAAAATATTGATATTATTATCGGATCGGAAATACAGTATACATACAACAGTATGTAAAAAAATGTACCTGGCCACTAAATAAATGCGGTATTTGTGAAATATTTGTCCAGACTAAATATGTTTTCCCATACAAATACTAAAAAGGCATCAACAATATAAACAAGAGGCCTGGAAAAAAACTGTCAAAAAAACGATAAACAGTAAAATAAAAACTGGTTTAAAATGTGGCGAGTACATTTTTTTGGGGGGGGTGAATTGGAGGAATTTGGGGTGATAAAAACATGTTGGGGGAGGAAAAAATCAATGGAATAAAAAAAAATATGGGAACACATAATTGAGTGCAGTGGTTCTGTATTATGTATATATACAGTGCTATGTATACTATACAGCTAATACCTTTGACCTTGACCTTTCATCGATTTTTTCCAAAATTCAGACACCGAGTCTGATCATAGTGCATCTCCATACCGAGTTTCAAAACAATTGGTCAAACGGTTACGGAAGATTTCGCGACACAATTTGTTGGTGCACACACAAGCAGCACGCACACATACACACACATATACGTTGTGACCCCTACCGCAACATGAAACTGCCAAAAAACATTCGGCTACCCTATCATATGTTACATCCAAATAAATTAATGACACTAAAAGTTGCCATAGTAACTGTTGTCATGGCAACCAGGAGAGTCACAATGAGATCCAACGCCCAATTGACTACAATATCTCCTCAGCCCCTTAGAGGCGATGAGATAAAAAATGGTTTAAAATGTGGCGTGTATATATTTGGGGGGGATCTTTTTTAAAAAAAATGAAAAAAACATTCCTGGGAAACACCCAAAAATCTTTAAAAAAATGAGTTTAACCAAAATTCTGCGAAAAGAAATTGTGTGACAAAAAATGTGAGAAAAAAAGTATGGACTTAAGAGAAGTGTTAGTCAAATCGGTATTAATATGGTGTCAATATATCTGATGGTACTTGTATTATGTTTTCTAGTAAGGTTAAAAACCTAGGTTGTATTATAGACCAACACTTCGATTTTGACTATCATGTTAATTCTATAATTTCATCAGGCTTATCCATAGTACGCGAAATTGTCAAAATCAAGCATTTCCTTCCCGGTGACCTCATCAATAATCTGGTTGTTTTACTTGTCATCAGCCGTTTAGACAACAACAATTATCTCATCTTCGGTATTAAAGGTACTTCTTTGCAGAAACTGCAAAATATACAAAAATGTTGCGCCCGTCTTATCTTCGGGCGTGGTTGAAGAGATCATGTTACCGATCTTTTCAGTGAGATGCACTAGCTACATGTGAAGGAGCGTATTATCCTCAATATATTACTTTTTGTTTATAAGTGCATCCACAATATCGCTCCCAGCTATATGATTAATCTCATTGTTGTCTCTCATCACAATAACTCCACTCTTGATGTACCTGACATCAATGGTCCTATGGGCAGTCGTTCGTTTGGGTATTGTGGTCCCAAGCTGTGGAACTGTGTACGATTCGATATTCGTAAAGTTGATTACAGATATATTTTTAAAGGTCAATTAAAACATATGTTATTTAACGCCCGCCACCGCTTCTATGAGAGGCTATAATGGTATAATTGTGATTCAGTGTGATATTCAGCCCTGCTGAGCATGTTTAAGTTTTTCTTAAATAGAAGTAGTGCTATATAAATGTTATTATCTAATATAATATACTATATACATGCAGGCCTACATAAATACGGATATTGAGATGTTCCTGTAAATTTACTCTCTCAAGTGATTCACTCCCCATAAATGCTGGACCTTGGCATCCCTGTAATTGTATATAGTATTTTAATTTGACATTATCTCCATTTTATATTTTGGCCATTTCCCATTCATTATGTCTGACCAGGTCACACATATAAGCAAAATAAACAGTGTCGATGCCTTCACCCACTGATAATATTCGAATTAAATCCAAGTAAATCTCATTAGGCCTACTAAGGCAAAATTTAAAGTCAAACTGTTAAAAGCTCACCATATTCACAATGTGTTCCAGAATATCCACTAGTGCAGTTGCAATTGTAATGGCTAACTGTGTTCGCATACTGACAAATACCGCCATTTAGACAGGGACTTGTTTCGCATGCATCTATTAAAAGTAAATGGTAGTGTTTATAATGATATTGTTTATAATGAATTGTTTTCATCCTAAATATAATGTGGTAGATATATATATTAAACTCTGGGTCACCCAATATTATACTATATATATATACATGTAGACCTACATAAATACCGCTATTGAAATGTTCTTGTAAGTTCACTCTCTCTCTCTTGGTGATTCACTCCCCATACATGCTGTACCTTGGCATCCCTGTAATTGTATGTAGTATTTGAATTTGGCATTATCTCCATTTTATATTTTGGCCACTTCCCACTCATTATGTCTGAACAGGTCACACATATAAGCAAAATAAACAGTGTCGATGCCTTCACCCACTGAGATGGTTAATAATGATATAGATACAAATACATTAAAGAAAGAGGCACACCAGTATGAATGCCATACGAATTCAGTCAACCAAAGTAATACGAGAAAAGCTCACCATTAGGCCAATATACAGTATAATAATGGAATCGGCAAACAAATTGTGTGAGGCTGTACAGTTAGGTTTAATGCGAAACATATTAATCATAATAATATTAATGCACATATATTAACAGATGATTTAACATTCAGCGACCTGACTGAAAAGAAAAGATGGAAACAACAGGTTACCGAACTCTATGGCAGACGTTACTAAAACTTCGTTTTTCTGCTGGAAAATGGCGGGGACAAGATGGAAAACTATTCCAGTTTCCATAGTGAATGTTAAGCCATATATAAATAACTATGCCTATTAGGAGTATGTCGTTTCCTGCACCACAGCCTACACCTACACATTTGTTCAGTTTGTCAAACATTATTATTTTACGAAACCCAAGACACAAACACTTTATTTTTAGTTATTTCAGTAATTGGTGTAGGTCATGATATGTTATTGTTTTATATGTAAGGGGACGTTATATCAGAACGATCCTAGTTCTGGATCTCACAATTAAATGTGCAACCTCTCTTGCCAATTATAGTTATACACCTTTTAATACAACCTCTATATTCGTATTTGCTGTTTGTATATACGAATTGAATAAGACTTCCCTTGAATGTATTGATTCAAAAAAGCGGCTGGCAATGATGGCTATCAAGCTGCCATTATTCGTCATATTTTACTATACATTTTAGAGCCGCTTACACATGTCATCAATATCTCATTTCAGCAAAGTATTTTCCCTGATATGCTCAAGATTGCCAAAGTTATTCCAATTGATATAAAAGGCGATCCGAATACGTTTATTAATTATCGTCCAATCTCAGTATTATCATGTTTCTCAGCAGTTTTTGAAAGATTAATGTTTAACATGACTCAACATTTCTGAAATAAAAATAATATTTACTCCAGTGTGCAGTATGGGTTTCGACCTGGTTATTCTACTGAATTAGCTCTCACTGACACAATTACACAGTTAAACAATGTCATTGATAAGAAGCAAGTCTCACTCGGCATTTTCTTAGATCTAGCAAAGCCATTCGACACGATCGATCACTCTATTCTAAAATGGTTAAAGAACTACTTTAATAATAGAAAACAACTCATTTCATACAAATATAGTACTTCCACTTTGCAACAGGTAAATCACGATGTTCCCCAAGGCTCGATTCTGGGTCCACTCTTATTTATTATCTATATTAATGATATTGATCGTATTTCTAAACAGTCCTCTCTCGTCTTACTTGCTGATGATATAAATATTTTCTTTACAGACAACAATCCCCAACGTTTCGAAAAAATGGTGGTACTGAACTTGTATTTTATTCCGATTGGTTTTCTAACAACAAACTTTCTGTTAATTTTGATAAGACCAGTTACATGGTTTTCAAGCGTTTGTCTAATTATCAAAATTATAATTATAATATTTCAAATAATGGTTGCATAATCAATCGTGTTTCTAGGAGTTTTCATTGATTCTAAGCTTAACTGGAGTGACCATATAACACACATTTATTCCAAAATGGCCTCAAGTGTAGGCATTATCGGCCGACTTAAACACACACTTCCAAGAACCGTTCTACGTATTATTTACCTTACGCGTGTCTATCCACATATTACATATTGTTCTATTATTTGGTCTTGCACATACAATTCGCATTACAATAAGTTATTTATTCTTCAAAAGAGATGCGTTATACATATTAATAATTCAGGGCTACGTGATCATACCAATGCCATTTTTAAATAATTTCGTTTACTTAAAGTTAATGGAATAATTAATGTCATTATGGCTACATTCACCGAACGCTGTAACCACAATCTTCCCAGTACTTTTGGCAACTTCTTTCAATCTAATAATGATATCCACAATCATCACACCCGTATTTATACGCGATTACATCATGCTAATAATTATGATCATTATTGCAACACAGATTCATTTTAAATGTCATTGTTATTAAGTTGTGGAATTCACTACCTGATACTGTTATTGCTAAGGCTACTATAAAATCGTTTAAGCCCAATTTAACAAATTATTATATTGAGGTGTACTAATCTGATTATGTTGAATAACTAGGTTACCGTGGTGGATAGAGCATTGGACTTGTGGTCGCAACGTCATTAGCTAATTTTAGAGTGCTTGTATATTCCAGTGGCTCTACCTGACCAGTCTACCTAGTTTATCAAAGGTTATTGTTGGTTCATATAACCTTGGCGTTCAATAGGACATGGATACATATTCATTTACTGTTTATTTATGCTACTTCGACTCGTGTACTATGCACAGTGGGTGGGGAGGGTCGTGGTGGGGTGGGGTAGGTGGGGAGAGTGGTAGGATGTGATGTCTGATCGTGTTGGGTGGTGTAATGTTTAAGCTTTGCATTTATGTTATTACTGTTCATCGTTCTAGCATGTTCTTAACTTAAGGGAGTGCATCTTCAACAAGCCCACCAGTTTTTGCTATGCACGTCCCTTCACAACTTATTATTCACGTTATATTATTATAATGTATTTAATCACATGATTTACAGATACTGTTATATGTTGTGGAGAAACAATAAGTAAATATACGAATACGAATACATATACCAAAAACGGAAATACAAATTGTTACAAAATAAGAACGAAAATAAATAATAATAACCAATAACCACCATCAAACAATAAAGTAAATACAAATATTGACCTGGCTAGTCCTATTAAATAGGTTCCGCTTAGCAGCTAGGGATATGCTAATATGTGGATATCACACACTGATGTGATAACCACTATAGTTGGTACTTCCATATTACATAACAAGACAATGCTATCCACTGTAATCGGTATAGGATAAACAAATATATATATATATATTATACATAGAAAATGAAAGCGAAGCAACAACAACATCAATAATAACAACCATAACAACAACAACAACCTCAACAACATGAAACAACATAAAACATTGTTATAGAAAAAAATACAACGATGTGGAAGATCATTTTTAAAATTTACTTCCCAAATTTGAAGTAATAATCGTACTGGGTATTACACAAATCCAAATAATAGTATTACTTAGGCTAAATTCAAGGCCACACTGTAAAAAGCTTACCATGTTGACAATGTATTCCATAATATCGGTTGGCACAGTTGCAATTGTAATTGTTGAATGAGTATAGCCTACAAGTTCCACCATTTTGACAGGGACTTATTGCTCTGCATACATTCTCATCTAATGCAAGTATATGGTGTTAGTAATAGATGCATTGTTTTAATCTCAAAATGTAATAATTATACATCGACATAATATACATTATACTATCAACGGCAGCGTCATGATTTTCCCGACGGGAGGCGAAGACGTCGTGGAATATTATATATTCAATTTTTCGTGGAAATCCTTGTATTTACATCACAGTCTATTTTCCAAAGCCTATTATAGAAAATACACATTTAATATTATCTGATGGATTAAGCATTTCTTCCCAATCGGGGGTCAGTGCTCCTCGCCCCTTCCACGCTAGTCCCACCGTTGTATAATATATCGTGATATAGGGTCAAATTAACAATACAATTTGATTTTTTCAGTTTGAGATACTGTATAGATATAGTGCTATATGTTATTCGTAAAAGCATACATAGACTTTCACATGCAATGATATAAACTATTGAAATTAAGATAATGTAATCAAATCAAGACACGCATAAATGCATCGTGATCGCCTGCTTTAATATGGCGGACCTGCAAATGACATGAACGAAATCACTGACTCTTGTGCAATTTTAACACTGATATAAACTGTACAATAATCACTATTTTGCTATAGATCTGATGGGCTTTAAGTTAAATATACGAAACATCTCAAGTTATAATTATAGTTAGTTATGCCATTATCAACTAAATTCCGCCTCTCATATTACATAACTAAAATATCAGTAAACAAGAACCATATTTACTGTGACAGCATTATAGCACGTCTCTGATCTACAAACAAATTTCAATAGTTTTTTCATTCATATATGAAGATAATTATATTAAAATAACTTTATAATCGTCTGCCCTATCCTCTCTCTCTACCTCATATATCCCTAAAAAAGAAGAATGTGAAGAAGAATGCACTAACCAACTGCTACATCATTTGCCAAAGCTGTCCAACTCTCTGTACTCCTATCCCCGACCCTCCAATAGCCAACCCCACCAGCCCCCTTAAAATCTCTCTCAACACAGTCCTTCCATCTCAAACGAGGCCTCCGCTCCCCCTTCGACCAACTTCCACGTGCGACATCGCCCTTTTCGGGAGACGTCCATCGTCCATACGCTCCACATGCCCAGCCCACCTCAATCGCCTTCTTATCACCCTTTGTGTAAATTATTAACACAAAATCGTTTTAGAATATCTTCAAGGCAAAATGAGAGTCTTACCGGCAATGATCTTGGGCACAAAATAAACTGGATAATCGACGGGTAGAATCATTTGATCATCTCCGAATCCGGGAACGAGCTTCCGCTCGGTGGAAACAGGCAGCAAATAAAATGGACTGAAGGAGCTCTCCTTCGACAGCAGCTCCTGAGACTCAATCTGAAAATTAGGAAGCATAAATATTTTAACGAATGTTTTGGATAGTGCAGAAAATTGTTTGTATGGGAAAATATGGATATTGTAGATAAGTCTTTAATAATGCAGACAATGCTTCATTGTTGATATTATTATTATTATTTGTTGCACCTAACTTTCAAACCCACATATCTTCAGTTATAAAAATCATGTTACGGTGGCAGATTATTTACAAACCAATGTCTTACACTCCGAACCATAACAAATTATACATCTTTTGAAAGATCTTGAAATTAACGGCCTGGAAGGCATATTGATTTTATGACGAGAGACCACTAAAGTGGATGAAGCATAAATACTAATAGATTGCACAGTCACGTCTTTATAAATTTGAAGTGAAATTTGGATATTTCAAATTTTAAAGTTGTTCGGATAAGAAAACCGTGATTGCTCTTGGATAAAAAACACACTACTAGACCCGACCAGGGATTAGATTCCTGGATAGCCAAATTGCTGAGCTCCCTAGTTTCTAGAGCCACTCGGCCATAGCACTGGTCAAGAATCAATCATAATATAACAAAATATCAATTTCCAAATAAATAATGTGTGGACGTTATTTACAATCTAACTACCAGATTGAAATCATGTGACTCGAGCAAACCAACTTTGTTTACTTTAATAAGCATTATATTGTACCATGGGTACCT
>JAODAI010468398.1:0-14402 GCA_027575025.1 Scotoplanes globosa | reverse complement strand
TAAATATAAAAAAAATCACAAAAAATCACAAAAAATCCCCCAAATCAGAAATTATGATAAATCACGGAAATCACGGAATTTCCGATTCCTAACACAGAATTTTGCATTTGTTGCCATGGAAAATCAGTGGCCCTACTTATACACTTTTGACACCTGCCCCATACATAGCCACCATTTAATCACTTTATGGCCCACTTCCCTCACTACATTACGCTTCTGTAGCCGTGATTTAAAAACAAGAGGTTTATGCTGCGTGGTAACATGCTCACCGGCTAAAATCTTACAGTTTTTAACTCAACACACATTGCCCCCTCCTAACTACCAGCAAATCCACCTCCGTTTTATGCAACCCATTCCTATACGAGATTTTGTGAC
Source organism: Scotoplanes globosa (assembly GCA_027575025.1). Classification (NCBI taxonomy): domain Eukaryota; kingdom Metazoa; phylum Echinodermata; class Holothuroidea; order Elasipodida; family Elpidiidae; genus Scotoplanes; species Scotoplanes globosa. The sequence continues at coordinate 14,027 of JAODAI010468398.1, read as the reverse complement.
TGGCTCTCTTTTTGAAGAAAGAACTGGCCACTCTCATGTCATTGTGGAGGCAAAGCTCTACCAACTCGCTGCCTTCCCTGTTCCTTGTACGTACCCCTTCCAAAATTCTTCTTCTATACTTCATAAATTGATCATGGCATAGCTACTTGTTAAAAATAATAATCTGCCAGAGGTAATTCAATATCTGTTTTTATTGACCAGTGGTTACTAAAACTTCTTGTGTAAACAAGGGGATACAGGTTTTGAAGTACCGGTATTAGCCTATTACTGCTTGTATTGTATAAGCTGGCATACACTGAAAACACATGCACTAGGAAGTCATGCACCACTGTGCATAAGTAGTCCTTGTATAAATACTGTTGTTTTTGCAATGAACCATTAAGTATTTAATCTAATTGTATAATTTGTATTGCTATATGAACTTTTCTAATAAAGTATAAGCACTATATAGGACCCTTGGGAGAATTTTGCCATCCTAGGGATTAATTCATAAAATACTGATCTATGCAAATGGTATTTACAGTGTACGTGTGACAAAGCCCAAAATTAAGTCAAGAAATCACCATCCACTTTGCATATTTCTTGTTTTCAATGGGGACGAGGGGTGAGGTTGTCTTTCCCCTCGACTGCTCCCTCTGACTGCTGGTCCAGTTTATACCCGGCACTAATATTGCTCTAGCTACAAAACTGGTTGTGGTTATATAATATTTTGTTTCTGTCATACATACCTAACCTGTAAAAAGATATAAGACAGTGGGATCAACCAACATGGAGTTATTGCTCCTCAAAGAAAATCAGTTTTGTGTCTAGAGACCACAAATGACCTTGAACCAAGTTGTGGTTATATAATATTTTGTTTTACTCCTACCGACCTTATACTTTGATTTTTTATAAGGCAGTGGGATCAACCAACATGGAATTATTGCTCCTCAAAGAAAATCGGTTTGGGACCTTTAATCCAGTTGAGGTTATGATAATCCACTTTGTAAATACTTTACCATTAACTCTTATCATGCGGGAAGCCACATATGAGGCCATTTTTAAATGCGTATGTGAAGCGGGAGGCCGCATATGTGGCCATTACACAACACAACTTTAGGCAATCTCTAGCATAAATAATTGATTATGTTTCAATTTTTTTGGCTTTTTTTTCATCTTGTGGAACCTTTCATTCTGAACAACTTTGTAATGCTTCCCAACTTGATCTGGATCACCTGTACATGTGAAATATGTGAAACATGTGAAGTATGCCCAGTTTTACAGTGCATTATGTGTATATATCCTCATCATGATAAGAGTTAATATACCTATTGTATTTCCTATTTAACCGTATCAAAAACTAGCAAAGACCTTAACCCAGACCGCCCTCCCTGAATCAAGTTGAGGTTATTATATTCTATTCGTCTCGTACAGACCTAACCTGACAAAAAATATAAAGCAATGGGATTAGTCAACATGGAGTTATAGCTCCTCAAAGAAAATCACGAATAATAATAGGGTTCATGTACCCAACACATTACCAAATACAAACTTTATCATACATTTACTGTGTCTTGGAGAGTACTTACAAATAGTTGAGGCCTCTAGAGACAGACTACACATGACCTTGAATATTGACGAACAACAATGGAGAATGCTTACTAGAAGGCGTTGCGCATATATACACGCATACAAACACACGCACACCAATTAATACACACATAGTCTTGACCGCAAAGATTCCTGCCATCCAGTGGCAAGGAATAAAAAATGGTTTATTCTCCCCGATACATGTGGTACATGTATATTTTAATCATAGTTCCTCGCTGAATTACTAAAACTTTGGTCATTTATGAAGAAAAAAATGTGCTATTTCGATTTTTTTTAGTATGTTGTTTTATAATATACTTGCATGGACTTAAAATCTTGAATGGCTTCTTAATGCATTTTGTGGTGGATTGGGTGGTATGATGTACTAGATTTCCTGGTCTAATGTACCCCCAAAACGAAAACAAAAAAATTAAAACTAAGTATGCATCCTTTGTTCCTGTGTGTGCGGGGACCTGGACCTCCTGGTTAATAGAAACCCTGTGGTACATCAAATACTGCCACACAATTAAACATATTTTCAGATTAAGGTTATGATCCACATTGCACCTGGCATTCGTAAACAAATTGATCGTTAAATGTTAAATTTGTTCAATTTACCATGAATCTATATTATATGTTTCAGTTAGCCTGTGATAACATATGTGTAGATACTGTAGATCTACTACATTATATGATTATTAAGTTGCCCTAAGTGTGATATGTCGATAAGCTTATGGTGGGGCCATTCGAAATTAGTTGAAAAACAGATTAGTTGTTAGAAACTGCCACAACCTATAAAGTGAAATTGAGATTAAATGATATATGCAACAATGTTGAAATAGTTCTTGCATTTAAAAATGTATACCCTTCTATATCTACAGAGTATAGCCATCCTTCAAATAGTTAGAAACATTAATATCCTAGCTCAAGTATAGGAGGTAGCCATGATGTCTTCAAATATTTAGACACTTTTGTTGTTTTCTATTTGACGTCTAAAATATGTTGTCGGTTCTTCATTTATGTACAGTTTACTACAAAACATCAACAATTCAAATTAAATGTATACCTATACTAGTTATTTCTGGGCTTTGGGGGTTACTTTCTAAATAAAAACGGCAGAAAGAATGACCATCAAAACTATTTTACCAATACCAGCATTTACTCTAATATTTTGGGTTTTCAGTACACATTTTGTTCAATGGCATTGTCTGGTAGACGTTCATATTTTCTTTTTAATATTTTTTTACATTTTCAGGAAAAATATATCATGAATGTCACCACATCAGGAAATCGTTTTCAGAATTTAGCAGTTGCAACTGTCCTGACAAAACTGATACTGGAATGAAATATTGCCAATACAAGAACTGCAGCAATGTTAAATCAGGATTATCTGCTTATAAGACTCTTGAAACATCAATAGACAATCTGGGTAATGGTTGCAACAAAAAATATAATTTCAATCGGAGAATTCAAAGAAGATCATACCAGTGTAAATATTGTACTAAGGTATTTAAATATAGTGGTCAATGTAAATCACATGAGATTACTCACACCAATGAGAGACCATACCAGTGTCAATATTGTACTAAGGCTTATAAAAGTAGTAGTTATTGTAGAGAACATGAGAGAACCCACATCAATGGGAGACAGTACAAGTGCCAATATTGTACTAAGGCATATACACGTAGTAATGCTTGTAAACTACATGAGGAAACTCACACCACTGAGATCGACAACTTCAAGTACAAGTGTCAATATTGTACTAAGGCATTCATGCGAAGTGGTACTTTGAAAGTCCATGAGAGAATCCACACTGGGGAGAAACCATTTCAATGTCAGTACTGTTATAAAACCTTCTCCGATAGGAGTAATTGTAAACACCATGAAACAATTCACACAAACGAGAGACCGTACCAGTGCCGATATTGTACTAATACATTTAGACAGAATATTACTTGTAAAGAACATGAGAGAACACACACCAACGAGAGACCGTACAAGTGTAAATATTGTAATATATCATTTCGATCTAGTAGTACTTTGATATCACTTCAGAGTAGAACCCACACCAATGAGAGACCGTACAAGTGTCAATGTTGTACTAAGGTATTTATGAAACATAGTGATTGTACAACACATGAACAAATTCACAATGGAGATTTATATAAGTGTCAATATTGTGGTAAATTTTTTTCAAGTACTAGTACGTGTAAATCACATGAGAGAAGAGTTCACACAAAGGAGAGACCATATCAGTGTCAATATTGTATTATGGCTTTTACTCAAAAAGGTACGTGTAAAACACATGAGAGAACCCACACAGGGGAGAAACCATTTCAGTGTCAATACAATAAGACTACTAAGGCTTTTAATCAAAAAGGTAATTGTAAAAAACATGAACAAATTCACACTGGAGATAAACCATATAAGTGTCAATATTGTGTTAAAACTTTTTCAAGTATTATTAAGTGTAAATCACATGAGAGAGTTCACACAATCGAGAGATCATATCAGTGTCAATATTGTACCAAGGATTTTAATCAACAGGGTAATTGTAAAAAACATGAGAGAACCCACACAGGGGAGAAACCATTTCAGTGCCAATACTGTAAGACTACTAAGGGTTTTAATCAAAAAGGTAATTGTAAATCACACGAGCAGACTCACAATACTAGTAAGAAGATACTGTAACAATGTCAATATATTGTACTGAAACATTTAAAGTCTGTAAAATTTGTATTGTAAGCAATATGAGAAAGCCCATAGCAACAAGATTAGCCAGTGATTGTAAATTACAAAAGAGAATTGATACAAACGAGAGAGTACATCAGTATCAATACTGTACTGAGACATTTAGCCAAGTTGTTTTTTGTAAATAGCATGGAAAAACACACAACCAACGAAAGACCATACACATGAAATATTGTAGAACATTTATGTATTATAGTACTTTTAAATCACGTGAGAAAATACGAGACTTACTGTCAATAAATGTTAAAATAAAAGAGACCATAGCGGTATCAATATTGTCAAGAATCAATCAATCATGCGGAACTTCATCCGAGATAGAGACTACAATCCAATGCCAGGAGTCCCTGTCCATATCATCTGATTTAGCAGGTCTTCGTTCACTTAGTTGCTATCTCTAGCAGTAGTACAGTCGATGTAGTTTATTGGTCTTCTTCCTCTGGACGGACATGGTAGCCTCATACAGATTACATCAGAAATGATTTGATCTTTGGCCCGAAAACTGTGGCCAGCAAAACTGGCTCTTCGTTTAATGAATACAGTTGAGATTTGTAAAATATGCCATTATAAATTTCAGCCTTGGTTTTGTGTTCACGACATAAAATATTGTGCGCCCTCAAAACAGCTGTGTGTGTGCCATCCAGTCAGTCTTAGAGGTCTTTTTTCACCGTCCAGGTTTTATATTTTTCAACATTGTACTAATACCGGTACATTTAAACAGTATTTTGTAACTAAGGAACACAGGATAACCCATCAGTGGCAATAGGTTACAGAATTTTTCCATATAATAACATCATATTGTGTCATCAAATATACATGTGTGATATTCAAGCCGTACTAGTCTAATCTTTGATTTTATGACTTTGTCTTGGTCTTGACAAACCTTGGTAATGTTTTGTCTCAGTCCTGGGTGTCCAGGGTCCTATTGCAAATCTTTAATTGTTACGTAACATTAAGTACTATAAGAAGAAATTGTTTGTATGTTCCGCCTGATTAAACTTTGTAAGTTAAGAATGATTATGTCTTAAAGTTTGTATGTTATTCAATCCGTGAAACAAATTTTCGTCAATGTTGTCATGGAGATGGAATAGACCGTTTGTGCAATGTTCAACCATGCACCTGCACGTATTCTATATAAACTTCCACATATATAAAGTGCAGCCACTTTTCACCGCCTTGGGATTTTGATATTATATTGCTCCAGATATACAGTGTATATTCTACTATTCCTTACCATTACATCGTTCAGGCTCCTCTGATATGAAATATTTGACGGAATATTTTAAGTTTGGTTTGATAGTGGCATCTTCGGTATTGTGTACAAGTTTATCTAATTACAAAATTAAATAAAGATACTCCTGATCACAATAATTTTGTGTTTACTGGTAGTCAAATAGTTAAGCATAATTAAGTAGGATTACAATGTTCTTTGGTGTTAGACTTGTATGAAGTTGTTTGATGTCTGCCAATCTCATTACGGGGCTTAGACACGGTGCGTTACTAATCATGCAAGGACTACTTTATAAGTGCTATGTAGCACTTTATGACCGGATGCCCTTCCTGACGTCAATCAATGGGCCTAACAGGGCTCAAACTCTCAACCCTAGTATCGTGAATCCTACGCAATACCACTAGACCACGGCGGCTATAACTTGTATATTAATTGATAATCAGATTCAGATAGGTGTTTCCCCAAGGGCAGCCAGCATAACAAGATAAATGAAGTGTGTGTAGAAGCAATTCAGATGGCTGCATGGCATCTCTTCTGCTTGGGGTAATATTATTAAGACTTAGCCAGAGTAAAAAGAATATTATTTAGTAACTCATATTCACAGAAAGATGGGATAGTACGATACAGAGCGAAGACGATTGACAATTGACCTGGGCGACTGAAATTCACACATGCTCACACGTGTGTACTTTAGTGTTTGTGCCAATTCATACGCTTACAATGTGGTAGTAATAGTATGTACTTTAGTGTTTCCGCCAAATCATACGCTTACAATGTGGGAGTAATATACTATACATGATGTGCATATATACATATTATATAGTCCCTACAATATGACACCCCAATCAGTGTTGCCACTATGGATTGAAATGAGGGAGAATTCTCCCCTGTTCAAAATTTACAGTAATTTGTCTGTTCCTTAACAGTAAGTTAAGTCAATCAGTCCTATACATGAAATGGATTTGTGTAAAGTCAATTGTGACAATTAACGTATAATATAGTTTGTTGACTTTGAATAAAATAGCCTGTGTCAATTACATTAATGTTATTCAGCTTTGAATGTGTAACATGTGAAATGTCTTTTGTTATCACGTAATAGTATCATGTCATGGTATTTGAGCATAGTTGTAATAATAAAAATGTTGTAATTGTGTAAATCAATTTAATGTGCGTTATGATTGTCACAATTATTCTGTGATACATTGGTAACATATAATTATTGTGCGTTCTATGGAGAGCTCAACTTGAGGGTAGAAGACTTTTGTTAAAAGTTGGTTGGTCAGAATGTGAATCGCCGGACTGCATGTCTAAAGTTGGTAGTGTGTATTTGAGATAACGGTGCTCAATTCCTATGATCGAAGTCGGCATTAATCCAGAGAAGTATGTAGATTGGGGGGCACTCTGTGTTTGTCTTCTTGAAGAGCCGTAATTACAGGACCATCCAAGTGAAGTGTTAGCAATTTTAATTAATTACCATAGTCTTGTTGGACCTATTGTCGCATAGGTTACAATATAGGTTGTCAGCTACCAGCTGTCAAGAGTAAATAGTATGATTAAGAAGTCTCAACGATATCCAATTATCCGTTACTTACTCAATCTGGCTATTGCTTAGTCATTATATATGTAGCTATAGTTGCGTTGTCCGCAGCGATTATCAGGAGAATGTGTACCTTGTATGCCGTAGTCGCACTATAATTATGTAGGTCAATACTAGGAGACGATGACAATATTGCCCTGAGCTTGTCTCATTGACTGCACAAAAGTTGTCCTTCTAAAACTCTGGTAATTGAATAATTTCCGTGGCCTAATCTCTTATTGCATGACTACATTTTGCCCTACTTAAACTGAGTTAGAACTACACTCGGCTGGAACTATTATTCATTCACTACATGCATATATATATGCCTAGTCGAGACTGTGTGTAGGTTAGTATACTAAGATAATTAGTTGAAATGATCACATTCAAAACAAGTGTCATAGACTCTTAGCAGTAATCTTGACTCAAGAATGTATGAACCTCTTTATGTTTGCAGCCTCGTTTTCGGAAGTTATGTCTTCTTTTGGGCGGGATTTGTTGTATAGCTGAGGAGCATTGATCGTGCAGATCTTTTCCCAGTAGTTTGGCTTACATTTGCAGCAGTGCGAACCAATGGGAAGACATTTGCCGCTACACCATAGCAGCGCCAGTGGGAGGGGGATGCCAACTGGGGAATAAATGTTGAATCTGTGGGAGTTTTAAATATGTATTTTTGATTTCGTTTTTAACAAGAAATCTATCAATTCACCATGGTGTGTGTGTGTGTGTGTGTGACGCCTGGCTCGTGAACAAGATATCTCAATAACCGTAAGTCCAATTAAATTGATATTTTGTATAGGGATGCCATGTGGGTTTGTTAGGAAGTCTATTGATTTTGACGATACCAAATCTCAATAACTGTAAGTCGGATTGAGTTTATATTTGGTATAGGACTGCTCTATGGGGCTGTTAGGAAGTCGGATTAAGTTGTATATTTGGTACATGGATGGGCCAATTGATTTTGATGATTATGTGTTGCATATTAATGAGTGGGCGGAGCTTATTGTAAAAATTTCAAGAAATGGTTTGTGAACACGAAATCTCAATAACAACTGGTCAGATTGAGTTGATATTTAGTACATTGATGCTCTGCGGGCCGGTTAGGAAGCCTATTAATTTTGACGAGAATACCTTGCATATTAATGAGTGGAACAGTCTTATTGCAAAAATATCAAGAATTGGCTCGTGAACATAAATTATCTCAATAGCCGTATGTCGGAATGATTTGATTTTGACGATGATACCTCGCATATTAGTATGTGGACGGGGCTTACGTATACATTCCTCATGCAGATTTGGGGAATTGGCATGTCGAGGTACACCCGTATATTGACGTGAAGAACACTTTCTTATAAGCATGATAAATGGAACATAATTTGTATGTCTGGAAATTTAAGACAAGAAACTGGCGTGTACTTTGCAGGTTTCTTGCATACACATATAATTCAGTAGATTGGTACGATTTATGGATATATGTCAATGATTTTACATTTATCCTGGTGGAAACGGAGAAGCCATTAAGTAGATCAGCCTTGAGTATTTTTCATATTACAAAATAATCTAAGTCAGAAAAATGTAAGTATTGCTAATTATTAAACGTGTCTAACATATGTTTCTTATGTGAAGAGCATGTAAGTTAAGTAGGGCGCATGACTTATTGTGAAATCTTTAAATTTTTACTATCTCAAGAACCGTAAGTCAATGGATTGAGCCGATACTGAGCAGAGTAATTCCATGGGATAGAGTGAAGATGCCTTTTACAGGTAGGTGCCCCTCAGGATGTAGGTGTGTTTTCAAAGTCACAGCTCATCAGTTTGATTCTATGATACTTTTTTATTAATCATGGTTGAGGTTACTTGCTAAACTTAGATTGCATTTAGATATTAAGCTTGGAAAAATTGATAGTTTAGTGTTAGGTCGAAAATTGGCACTAAAGTGGACATGGCCATCAGATTATATGATACTTTTGTATTAATCATGGTTGAGGTTACTTGCTAAACTTAGATTGCATTTGGATATTAAGTTTGGAAAAATTAATAGTTTAGTGTTAGGTCGAAAATTGACACTAAAGTGGACATGGCCCTCAGAATGCTGGTCAACGATTTTGATGATTATTGTTCAAAGAAAAAAATATATGAAAGTGTATTTGCCATGTGTTAACATTCTGCAGCTAACAAATGGTCTTGATTTTTCTTTTCCGTTGAGTTTCCCCAAATGCTGGTTTGTGCCCCTTACAATGCTGATTTTCTTTAGAAAATACCTCAAAAATATTTTTCCAGCATTTGAAAAACATTTTTGGGTCTTATACCTTAATACATTGGTAGTACATTTATATAAAAGTTTGCACCAATAAGACATTTTAGGAGAAGAGCAAAATAACAAATAAACATATAATTGATTGATCTGCAACTATATAATTTTATATGAATACAAATGTATCAAAACAGAGTTATTGACCTACTGTACTAGACCTTCACGTATGAGAATCTCAGGAGAGCTGTTTTTTTTCAGCTCCTGGGAGATTATAAGGAGAGATTTTCGCTCTCCTTAACATTTCACACATTTTTTCTGGTCTATATTTCTAGCACAATAAGGCTAAATGTAACCGACTATATATCATTAATATCACATTGCGATTTGTGACCAATATTAGCATAATAACATGAGTTTTACCCCCACAAAATAATAATAAAACCAAAAATAATTTAGGAGAGCAATCCAGAGCACTTTTCAGGAGCGCCTTGGAGTGCAATCGTGCCGGCGCTCCTTATAAATGAGGCAATTTTGTGTAGGCCTATAACTACTATTAAATATATCATTCTAATTTATATTATAGATAGGCACTCATAAATATTCACAAATACATATTTAGCAAGTTGATTAGTATATATAGCAAAATTTGGGGTATTTAAAAAAAAATCATGAAATGTACATTAATATATATGCGTGTTTTATGATAGAAGAAGCTTAAATATTTATGCTCAGTTGCTTACAACTGTTATTTGTCATACCACAGTATGTGCGAGACAGTCATTATCATGAAATTGGATTAGAAAACTCATTATAATTATTTTCAATTAATTTTTCATTGCTTCTCAAAATGCTGGTGCTTCAAAAAATGATGAACTACGTACACTTTTTATTTCACTACTAATTATCTGAAGGCTATGTATATGCCCTACATAAATCACCCCCTATAGTTATCCGTTTTCGTTGAAGGGCTAAGAAATTGTGACAACATTTCTAACTATACAAAATTTGTATGAAGTGGTTTGCATACCACAATTTTTGTAAACATTCACATGATTTTTATTTGTTTTACATCTTTGGTTTGTAGTCAACTTGGCGAGTGTGTGTGTGTACGGGTGTATGTGCGTGTGTGTATGAGAGTGACACCTTGTAACCGTCAGGCGGATCGAGTTCATGGATTGATAATTAACATAATTAACATTATATGCGGTATCTGAACAACCATGTCTGTTTTAGTTTATGCTTAGTCCAGTAAAATTCCATCAAGGTCATATAGCTACGGGCGTTTATTTCCAAGAACAAATATAACCAAAGCCAGGCCTCCACGTTTGAAGAGCGCGATCGCGTTCCTTAAATGCTCCTGATGGGCACCGAGGAGTCCTATTTTTATTTATATTGTTAATGACAGGAGGGTATCTATTCGACCATGTCCTAACATGTTTTTACTTTAGAACACTTCCTTCACCATTATTATATACATTATTAACCGACTAAACAGCGACTAATTGGTGTCTATTCGACCGACCAAGTCTGAACACGTTTCTACTTTAGAACACTTCCTCCCCATTATTATATACATTATTAACCGACTAAACAGCGACTATAATATCCAGGAGAGAGCATAACTGAAACTCTCCCGGAGAGTATTGGAACGCTCTCCTGGCATTTTTCATACATGGAGGCCTGCAAAACTACCAATACCACCTGGAGATTGATTATTTTTTATTAACAATTGTGTCAAAGTCATCGTCTAATATGTTTTCAGGTATTATTTTAATAATGTTTTTTTATATTTTCAGCACAAATACAACATGTATATCATCACACAAAGAAATCATTTTCAGAATTTAGTGAATGCATCAGTCCTGACAAAACTCGTATTGGAACGGAATATTACCAGAACTGCAGCAGTGTTAAATCAGGATTATCTGCTTCTAATACCCATGAAATATCAACGGACAATTTTGGTCATGGTTCCAACAGAAATTGTGAATTATGTATACACAGTAATGTCAATGTGGGAAACATGGCGAAAGCATATCCGTATCAATATTGTGATAAATCATTCGCACAAAGTGATGAATGCAAGATGGTCCACAATGGGAAGAAATTATATCAGTGTCCATATTGTACTAATATATTTCAATCTAGTAGTAAATGTAAATCACATGAGAAGACTCATACCAATGAGAGACCGTACAAATGTCATTATTGTACTAAGGCATTTAAAGAGAGTAGTAACTGTAAAAAACATGAGAGAATCCATACCAATGAAAGACCATTCCAGTGTCAATATTGTACTAAAACATTTAGACAGGGTAGTCACCGTAAATCGCATGAGAGAACCCATAAAAATGAGAGACCATATCGGTGTCAATATTGTACTAATACATCTACAAACAGTGGTGACTGTAAAAAGCATGAGAGAACTCATACCATTGAGAGACCATACCGGTGTCAATATTGTACTAAGTCTTTTATAAATAGTAGTAATTGTAAACTACATGAGCGAACTCATTCCAATGAGAAACAGTACCACTGTCGGCATTGTAATATATTTAATCAATGTAGTGATTGTAAAGCACACAAGATAACCCATACCAATGATAGACTGTACCCGTGTCAATATTGTACTAAGGCATTTCAACAGAGTAGTAATTGTAAACAACATGAGAGAATCCATACCAATGAAAGACCATATCGGTGTCAATATTGTAATAAAACATTTAGACAGGATAGTCATCGTAAAACCCATGAGAGATCCCATACCAATGAGAGACCATATCAGTGTCACTATTGTACTAGTGCATTTAAAAGCACTGGCGATTGTAATACACATGAGAGAACTCATACTAATGAGAGACCGTACACGTGTCAATATTGTACTAAAGCATTTAAACACAGTGGTGACTGTAAAAGACATGAGAGAACTCATACTAATGAGAGACCGTACATGTGTCAATATTGTAGTAAAACATTTACACAACGTAATAATTGTAAACAACATGAAATAACACATACCAATGAGAGGCAGGACCAGTGTTAATATTGTATTAAGGCATTTGAAAAGAGTAGTACTTGTAAACATGTAAGGAGAGTGCAGATGACTGTAAAGCACATGACAGAACCCGTAGAAATGAGACAATACCACTGTCAATATTGTAATAATGTTATTAAAATCAGTGGTAATAATTGTAAAGCATATGAGCGAACTTGTACCAATGGGAGACCGCAGATGCAGTATCAGTATTGTACTAATACATTTAAGCAATTTATCACTTGTGAGCAATATGAACGAAGCCATACCAATGAGACACCATATAGGATAGATACGTACGCTGGTGAGTTGAGCTACTTTGGCATTTAATCCCAAGCTGCACAGAAACTATATGCAGCTTGAACATTTTTTGTGAGACAGTACAATATTTAACTATGTGAACACACATAGGCTATCATAATTTATTTATGTATTATCAGAAGGTTTGGCTGTGATATGCATATGTGGCAGTATATACAAGAGTATACCATGTTAACACACATATATCATAATTTATGTATTATCAGCCATTTGGCTGTGACATGCAGATCATCAAAAAACTGATTTTTGCACGACTCTGCTTTTGAGGGGTGGGCGTTGAGCCACCTTCATGGGGAAAATTGAACCACCCTGGTGGAACATTAGAATATTTAAGGCCCATTTATAGATCATAAAAATAATTATGTTGGTGTTAAATATATAGACTATATGTATATAATGTAGTATGTTTATCATTATGTTATATGTATTTTAACGAAATGTTTCGAGGTATGGGCAGATGTGCTAAGAAAATCTCCCATCCAATACAGCTGGTGGCAGTAGGAATATGGTTCAGCGAGAAGTATGTGCTGAATATCAATTATATTAAATGATGGTTTTATTTTTGATATTGTTGTGTTAATGTGGCGTATTAGCTAGTATATCCAAATGCAGTATCTATCGTATATCCACATGTAATTATATCAAACATTACTGGTTTGGTACTGTCTTTTTTATTCAACTCTTTGACTGCCAATTTAATTACAGCAAAACCGGAACATACCAATCGCCAGCGAACTGTCCAACTTTAGGCTGTGTGTGGCAGTGCATGTCCGTCTGGCATAGCTCCCCATGGCCACCGTTCTATCGCATGACGTCATGGCATCCATGACATATTTTTGCATTGGCCTGCTAAAAAATCCTGATGCTTAAAGCCCAGTTACGAGGGGCGATTTAACGCACCCATACGTCTGTAGACGTCTTTCATTATCCGTCTCGCCAACGTGTGCTAGCACGCTTATGGCAGTCAAGTGGTTAACAAAACCATGTTATATTATATTCACGTAGCTGCTTAACCCTTTGACTACCAATTTAATTACAGCAAAACCGGAACAATTACAGCAAAATCGCCAACCAACTGTCCAACTTTAGGTCTTGTGCAGCATGTATATCCGAGTGGCATGGCTCGCTACGGCCATCGTTGCTTTCGCATGACGTCATGGTATTCACTTCATAGACATATACTTACCCTAACAACATCCTTAATGCCACTTCCCACTCCTCCCCATTACAACGAGAACATTAACACACCTAGACTCCCTCTATCGGCCTCACGATCTCCCAGGCTCTGCCTACTA
>JAODAI010468288.1:0-14407 GCA_027575025.1 Scotoplanes globosa | reverse complement strand
GTATAATTCAAATATCCAATAAACTCATTTCTCAAAAAAAATACTTTACGCTGCTATCGTGGTACCAGGTCACAATTGTCATCTGTCAAAAATCAGCCAATCGGCAATAGTTAATTATTCATAAATTCCAGCATATTTTTATATTATAATACCGCTAAATTTGATGAAATGACATCACACGTAGAATCTCTAGATTGGCAGCGACGGATAGTCGCCTAAAACCTACGTACTGTAGATCAAGAAACATCAAAATGATGCAAATTCCTTCTTCTCGTATCCGTGGAAATATTTATTAAGTGCCTCATGCAGCGCTCTAGGAATGTAAATAAGCTCTAATTAAATTGTTCATGAAGGAAACAAACTCAACCGATAAACGGACATGCAGTAAAATAATTACCGTTAGCAGTTCTGCCCCCGGCTCGATATGGGACATCGGGCAGACCAGCTTAAGGCAGTTGCCTGTCATATTTTTCACCGCTTCAGCCCCTAGATTGGCATTGGAAAATTGGGCAGACCAGCTTATTAAGGCAGTGGGTAGGCATATTTTTCACCAATTGTACGACCTTCTGTCAATCAGCTTTTAGGCACCAGTGGATTGGTTGACCTGCATACATGGTGACAACCAGCTGACTCAGTGCATCAATATACATGTACAGTGTAGACCTATTCAATCATCCTACCTGCATAGTTTCTTTGAAGTAGCATGCTTGGGACACATCCTGTCTCATTGTATTTGTATTTATGCAACATCACCCCCCAAAGTAGGCATTTATCAGCAAATATGAAAGTCTTTACAATTGACAAAATATAGGATTACTACTACAAATTTGATTTTTCATTTTTTCTCAAATTTGGTATTGAGATGTTATTATATTTATATGATTGCTACGCAAGCTGCTATATGCAGACGACCTGGCAGTAGTTATGGACACCAAACAGGAGTTACAGGAGGTGTTGGTCGAATGGAAGGATTTATTTGAGAGTCATGGGTTACGTATGAGCCTGGATAAGACAGAGGTTTTGTCAGTGGGTTTGCAGCGACAGGAGTTGGGTATTGCCCTAGCAGGAAGAGATATTAAGCAGAGGGATAGTTTTACATATATAGGGGGTATGATATCTGGTGATGGATGGTCTGATGGGGCTATGCGTAGGAGGATTCAGTCAGGGGCTCTGGCCTAGATAAATGTCGAGGGGGTTATGACAGATAGGCACATTTCAAAGAAATTACTGAAAAGGAAAGTACTGGGTACATGTGTTATTCCAGTATGCATTTACGGGCTTGAGACCGTGGCCATGTCAATGCTCAGCAACAGCATCCTCAAGTGTGTGGAAATAATTGGATGAGAAGGATCACGGGGGTTAAGCGGGCGGAAATGAGAAGATTTGATGCTATAGGGGAGGCGATTGGGATGCCCAGGAGTCTTACACAAAGTGTGATAAGGGGGAGATTGATGTGGGATGGGCATGTGGAGCGCATGGACGATGGGCGTCTCCCGAAAAGGGCGATGTCGGACGTGGAAGTAGGCCGAAGGGGGAGGGGAGGCCTCGTTTGAGATGGAAGGACTCAAGTGGAGAGGGATTTTAAGAGAGCTGGTGTGGTTGGTGATTGGATCCTGAGGGCCAAAACTAGGAGTAAGGGGAGTTGGAGAGCTTTGGCCAATGGTGCTGCAGTTAGTTAGTGCATTCTTCCTCGCCCTTTTTAAGGATACATGAGGTAGGGAGAGAGTATGACAGGCTGCCGTACCGATGGTCATAGTCAAATGTGTTCATAATAAATACTGCTATATTCAATGAAATGACATCATGAGCAGGATATACCGTACTCGAGTTCAAATTGGCGGGATTATAATAAAGGACTAGCTTACGTCATGGTACCGACTGCCTGATTACCGAACCGATCGTATAGATGCATGCACTGTGTTGCGTATAAATGCAATTATTGGGGAGGTAGTTTGATCTAAACAGCAACCAAATGATTTTCAAAATAAAATTACCTTTATTTTTATGTTGCGGTTCTCGAGAATTCGTGGACATTTTCTAAAAAATCACAGATATTTAATACTACATCTGCTAATTATTACGATTATGCCGCTAAAATGTGGAAATAGTTGAGCTTATGAAAGTTTAGAACGTGTATTCAGTTGGCCAGTACACATATCATCATAGTAATAGTAGTAACCGTAATGACGACCTTAAGATCAGCAAGAGGACCCGGTACACCAGTGAATTGCCATATCACTGTCAATACGTGGATAATACATTTGCAAAAAGCGTTGATCTTAACAGACGAGATATTATTTACACCGGTGAAAAACCTTACCAATGTCAGTACTGTACTAAAACATTTAAACAAAAGAACGTATGTAACATACATGAGAGGATTCACACCGGTGCAAATCCTTACAGATGTCAGCATTGTACTAAAGCATTTAAACAAAAGGGTGATTGTGACAGAAAAGAGAGGATTCACACTGGTGAAAAACCGTCCATTGTCAGTACTATACTAAAACATTCACACAAAAGGGTGATTGTAACATACATGAGAGGATTCACACCGGTGAAAAACCTTACCAATGTGAGTATTGTACTAAAA
Organism: Scotoplanes globosa; assembly: GCA_027575025.1. Classification (NCBI taxonomy): domain Eukaryota; kingdom Metazoa; phylum Echinodermata; class Holothuroidea; order Elasipodida; family Elpidiidae; genus Scotoplanes; species Scotoplanes globosa. The sequence goes on along the minus strand of JAODAI010468288.1, from coordinate 11,814 downwards.
CATTTAAACAAAAGGGTGTATATAACATACATGAGATGAATCACACTGGTGAAAAACCTTACCAATGTCAGTACTGTACTAAGACATTTAAACAAACGGGTGTATGTAACATACATGAGATGATTAACACTGGTGAAAAACCTTACCAATGTCAGTATTGTACTAAAACATTTAAACAAAAGGTTGTATGTAACATACATGAGAGGATTCACACTGGTGAAAAACCTTATAGATGTCAGCATTGTACTAAAGCATTTAAACAAAAGGGTGATTGTGACAGGCAAGAGAGGATTAACACGGGTGAAAAACCTTACCAATGTTAGTATTGTACTAAAACATTTAAATAAAAGGTTGTATGTAACATCATGAGAGGATTCACACTGGTGAAAAACCTTACCAATGTCAGTATTGTACTAAAGCATTTAAAAGCAAGGTTAGCAAGTAACATACATGAGAGGATTCACACGGATGAAAAACCTTACCAATGCCAGTATTGTACTAAGGCATTTAAAAGAAAGACTACATGTAACATACATGAGAGGATTCACACTGGTGAAAAAGCCTACAGATATAAGTCCTGTAGTATTCAGAATTTGCTCAGTTGATATATAAATGTACCTAGTAATGTAATATTAATTATGTGATTGGTTTGTGAATGTTGATGGAATAAGTGTGATCAAATCGCTACATAACAAAATTGATTCTTTTTTCAACAGGATGAAAGCAGAGTCTTGAAGAAGGAGGTACTTTTCAAAACAGAAATTGGCATCCAAACAGCAACATGAACATCAAAATAGCATGTATTACTACTGTAATATAGTGTGTCTGAGAACCCAATCAGTAGGCCAAACACACACAGAGACTATGGTATAGGCCTACCGAATACACACAAGTCAGTACTGTATGCGGGACTTATCAACTCAGCAGAACTATGTGAAAAGTATATGACTGACAGGTATAATATAGCATAGACCCAACATTGCCATATGACACAGAGTTGAATATTAAATCAGAATACGTAATGGCTACTGCAGAATTAAACACCACAACATGACCAGTAGAGAACTGTTCTAGAGAAATGAGTATCAAAACAGAACCATGTGAAATAGCTGATACAGCAAGCACCCACATAGACCCAACAAGAGAGAGTTACTACATTTATTCAATTTCCAGCAACCACCCATGTGAAATGACTACGATGCAGTTAAACACGAATCCAGAAGAACAGAACATGAACTCAGAACCAGTGGATACCTCCACAGTACAGCACGACAAGGATACAGAGAAAGAGGTCAAAGTTGAGGTGATCATCAAAGTAGAAGTAGATGATACAAACTGTTGGCAAGAGGATGTCAGCAAATGTTCAACCCAAGATAACCCAGATCAGGGTCAGCCGAGTTGTGTTGAACAGTACAAATATCATCATAGTAATAGTAGTAATCGTAATGTTGCAAAAAGCGTTGATCTTAACAGACATGAGATTATTGAGACTGGTGAAAAACCTTACCAATGTCAGTGTTGTACTACAGAATTAATACGAAAGGGTGATTGTAACATACACGGTGGGATTCACACTGGTGAAAAACCTTACCAATGCCGGTACTGTACTAAAACATTTAAACAAAAGTATGTCTGTAAAATACATGAGAGGATTCACACTGGTGAAAAACCTTACCAATGTCAGTATTGTACTCAAGCATTTAAACAAAAGGGTGCTTGTGACAGCCACGAGAGGATTCACACAGGTGAAAAACTTTACCTATGTCAGTATTGTGGTAAGGCATTTAAAAGAAAGGCTGCATGTAACCTACATGAGAGGATTCACACCAATGAAAAACCTTACCAATGTCAGTATTGTACTAACGCATTTAGGCAAAAGAAGGATTGTAACCTACATGAGATGATTCACACTGGTGAAAAACCTTACCTATGTCAGTATTGTACTAAAGCATTTAAACAAAAGAACGTATGTAACATACATGAGATGATTCACACCGGTGAAAAACCTTACCTATGTCAGTATTGTACTAAAGCATTTAAACAAAAGGGGGATTGTAACATACATGAGAGGATTCACACCGGTGAAAAACCTTACAGATGTCAGCATTGTACTAAAGCATTTAAACAAAAGGGGGGTCGTGACAGACATGAGAGGATTCACACTGGTGAAAAACCTTACCAATGTCAGTACTGTACTAAAACATTTAGGCAAAAGAGGGATTGTAACCTACATGAGATGATTCACACTGGTGAAAAACCTTACCAATGTCAGTACTGTACTAAAACATTTAAACAAAAGAACGTATGTAACATACATGAGAGGATTCACACCGGTGAAAAACCTTACATATGCCAGCATTGTACTAAAGCATTTAAACAAAAGGGTGACTGTCACAGACATGAGAGGATTCACACTGGTGAAAAAACGTACCAATGTCAGTACTGTACTAAAACATTTAAACAAAAGGATGCATGTAACGTACATGAGAGGATTCACACTGGTGAAAAACCTTACCAATGTCAATATTGTACTAAAGCATTTAGGCAAAAGAGGGATTGTAACCTACATGAGATGAATCACACTGGTGAAAAACATTACCAATGTCAGTATTGTACTAAAACATTTAAACAAAAGGGTGGTTGTGACAGACATGAGAGGATTCACAAATGTGAAAAACCTCACCTGTGTCAGTAATATACTAAAGCAAAACAAAAGGGTGATTGTAATATACATGAGAGGATTCACACTGGTAGAAAACCTTACCAATGTCAATGTTGTACTAAAGCGTTTAGGCAAAAGAGGGATTGTAACCTACATGATATGAATCACACTGGTGAAAAATCTTACCAATGTCAGTACTGTACTATAACATTTAAACAAAATGGTGATTGTAACAGACACGAGAGGATTCACAAAGGTGAATATCAGTATTGTCAGTAATGTATTAAGTCATTTAAAAGAAAGACTACATGTAACAGACATGAGAAATTCACACTGGTGAAAATATTTACCAATATCAGTACTGTACTAATAAATTAAACGAAAGAGGGATTGTAACCTACATGAGATGATTCACACTGGTGAAAACCTTACCTATGCCAGTATTGTAGTAAGGCAAATAAAAAGGTTGCATGTAACATACATGAGAGGATTGACACTTGTGAAAATCCTTACCAATACCAGTACTGTACTAAAACATTTAAACAAAAGAGGGATTGTAACCTACATGAGATTAATATTCATAATGGTGAAAAACCTTACCAATGTCAGTAATGTACTTAAGTATTTAAACAAAAGGTGTTTGTAGCACACATGAGAGGATTCACACTGGTGAAAAACCTTAACCATGTCAATAGTGTAATAAGGCATTAAAAAGAAAGGCTGCATATAACAAAACATGAGAGGATTCACACTGGTGAAAATCCTTACCAATGTCAGTATTATACTAAAATATTTAAACGAAAGAGGGAGTGTAACCTACAAGAGATGATTCACACTGGTGAAAACCATAGCAATATCAGTATTATAAAGCATTTAAACAAAAGGGTGGTTGTAACATACACGTAGGCTACATGAGGAGATTCACCAGTAGCGTAACCAAACTGCCACCTACATACATTTTGGGTACGATGAGAAAGGTGAAAAATGGGAGAAAAATAAGAATATTAGGACTGAAAAGTAGTTGCCACATGATGGACGACCATCATCCATCCAACGACGGCTACATTGGGGGTGCCGGTAGGGGTGAGGTAAATGAGTATTGACCCTCTCTTCGGGGAAGAAATGTTGAATTCGTCAGGGATTTTTTATTATACATATGTTTTATATAGCACTGCACAGTAGAAAATAAGCTGCAATATAAACACACACATTTCCCCGACGAATTCCATAATAAAGTAAGATTGCTTCCCCGATAGAGGCGACGCGGTATGAGATACTGTTTATATCATCGGCGGGGCAGTGAGTATATGATTATATGTGCATACACAATATCCAGCGGCGTAGCGAGTGGCAGGGGCATTAGTCCATGCCCCTCCTCAGGATTTAAAAAAAAGAGAGGAAAAGAGAAAAGACTGGAAAAACGGGGGAAATGTAAATTTGAACACAAACTTGTCGTGAGATTGAATCAAAATGTTGCAGCAGATTGCATGTGAGGGCATTTAGATATCCAAACATGTTCTGTACTCGCCGTGCCAAACAAGACGGCGCCCCGTTTAGATGGTGCGTCATATAGATCAGTGGAATATATAAATCAGTAACATGCATGGCCCCACGGGAGCGAATTCCTGGCTACGCCGCTGACAATATCATATATGTGACCTGCTCTGACATAACGAGTCGGAAGTGTCGGCAATAAAAACGTGAGATATTGTTATATCCAAGTATTACAATTACCTTTCATTTGATATATAAGATGTATCTATATCATGTTTATATCTACCTTTAATTATGTTTCAAAGTAACATGTTGGTAATGTAATATTTTTAGAGAAATCCTATTAGGCTATGTTCTACCTCGCGCGCACATGTACGTATTTTCACCTGTAACTCAATATCTCTATTTGCGATTTCCCACTCATTATGTCAGAGCAGGTCACATATATACATACGGTATATTATTGGTTGCGATCATTTGAAGTCATGTTTATATTTAGTGTGTAAAATCCTCAAGAAAATCGTCAAATTTGATATTCAATTATTAATAATTTATAAGGCTAAACGAGTTTGTTGATCATTAATTAAATATTTTCAGAAAATACTAAATTAAAATGTATATTTATAATAACTTTGCAGTACTTTGATGGTTGAAAAATTTACAATTTTTCAAATGTCAGTGCAAATTCACTGAAATTGTACATATTAATCGTAAAATAATCTTCCAACACTTTTTACTTATGTAAATAATAATTTTCACATATTTGCTAACTTTGGTTTCATATATATTCCATTTCATTAAACAACCAATGGTATTCAACATAATATATATCCCTTAAACTTTGCTGTACTTGGGGCATTGAAAATTACTAAATTTCTTGAAAATAACCCCATTATTATATTATTGTCCTGACGGAACGTTATGGAGAAATGTTACTCTCATAATGCAAAGTTATCGATAGATATTACTGTCCTATAAGTTATGGAGAAATGTTACTGTCCTAGAGTAAAGTTATGGAGATATATTACTGTCCTAGCCTAAAGTTATGGAGATATATTACTGTCCTAGCGTAACGTTGTGGAGATATATTACTGTCCTAGAGTAAAGTTGTGGAGATATAATATTGTGCTAGCGTAAAGTTATGGAGATATATTACTGTCCTAGAGTAAAGTTATGGAGATATATTACTGTCATGACGTAAAGTTATGGAGATATATTACTGTCCTAGCGTAAAGTTATGGAGATATATTACTGTCCTAGCGTAACGTTGTGGAGATATATTACTGTCCTAGCGTAAAGTTATGGAGACATATAACTGTCCTAGCGTAAATTTATGGATAATTATATATTCCTGTATTAGCGCAAAGATATGGATACATATTAATATCCTAACGTAAAGTTATGGATATATTACTGTCCTAGAGTAAAGTTGTGGAGATATACTATTGTGCTAGCGTAAAGTTATGGAGATATATTACTGTCCTAGCGTAATTTTATAGCGACATATTACTGTCCTAGCGTATAGTTGTGGATATATATTACTGTCCTAGCGTAAAGTTATGGAGATATATTACTATCCTAGCGTAAAGTTATGGAGACATATAACTGTCCTAGCATAAAGTTATGGATATATATTCCTGTATTAGCGCAAAGATATGGATACATATTAATATCCCTGCGTAAAGCTATGGATATATTACTGTCCTATGCGTAAATGTATGGATATATATTCCTGTATTAGCGTAAAGATATGGATACATATTACTGTCCTAGCGTAAAGTTATGGAGATATATTACTGTCCTAGCGTAACGTTATGGGGACATGTTACTGTCCTAACGTAAAGATATGGAGATATATTACTGTCCTAGCGTAAAGTTATGGAGATATATTACTGTCCTAGCGTAAAGTTATGGATATATTACTGCCCTAGCGTAAAGTTATGGAAATATGTTACTGTCCTAGCGTAAAGTTATGGATATATATTCCTGTATTAGCGTAAAGATATGGATACATATTACTGTCCTAGCGTAAAGATATGGAGATATATTACTGCCCTAGCGTAAAGTTATGGAGATATATTACTGTCTTAGCGTAAAGTTATGGAGATATATTACTGTCCTAGCGTAAAGTTATGGATATATTACTGTCCTAGCGTAAAGTTATGTAGATATATTACTGTCTTAGCGTAAAGTTATGGAGATATATTACTGCCCTAGTATAAAGTTATGTAGATATATTACTGTCCAGTAACTTACACACACACAGCGAGGCCGAAATTACTGGACAGTGGTCTAAACACACAGCGAGGCCGAAGTTACTGGAGAGTGGTCTAAACACACAGCGAGGCCGAAGTTACCAGACAGTGGTCTAAACACATAGCGAGGCCGAAGTTACTGGACAGTAGTCTAAACACGCATCGAGGCCGAAGTTACTGGACAGTAGTCTAAACACGCATCGAGGCCGAAGTTACTGGAGAGTGGTCTAAACACACATCGAGGCCGAAGTTACTGGACAGTAGTCTAAACTCGCATCGAGGCCGAAGTCACTGGAGAGTGGTCTAAACACACATCGAGGCCGAAGTTACCAGACAGTGGTCTAAACACACATCGAGGCCGAAGTTACTGGACAGTGATCTAAACACGCCATTTACGCAGCATAACATATACAAAATCCCAAAAGATTCATCATCTTTACCGCTGACCATGCCCTGGAAGTGCTATATTACTGGATATAATTATTAGCAGCAATTACATTGTTGTAAACCTTATTGTAGGTATTTAGGATCTGACCTAAATGTTAATAGTATTGTATATAGTTTTGACGTTAAATAAATATATGATATCAAATGGAATTATTATAAATCAAGGGCAAACCACGACGCCGAACACGACGCCGAACTTATACCAAATGATATACTATTTTAATGTCGTATCATTATTATTAAACTTTCTTCATTTAGAACTAGTCGCCCCGAATGAGGATCCTTACAAATTGGCCGAAATATCCGGACAGACTACCGATAAGCTAATGTGCGCTCACTTGGAAGGGGGAAATCCGGTGTGTCGTGGCTTCCTATTTTGCTATGGTGATTTGTACGGATGCAAATGCGCACCGGGATGGTTTGGAAATAATTGCGATCGACGTAAGTACAATTCCTAGATATATTATGTACTGTAAACTACGTTACTATTGCTGCGTACTGTCAATTATGCTAATACCGTTACGTAATGTGAATTATGATAATAATGTTATATGTGATATGATAATGTGAATAATGCTACATAATGTGAATTAGGAGCTAATACTGTAATACTGTTACATAATGTGAATTATGCTAATATCGCTACGTATTATGAATTATGAGATAATACTGTAATACTGTTACGTAATGTGAATTATCCTAATATCGATACGTAATATGAATTATTCTAATATCGCTACGTAATATGAATTATGAGCTAATATTGTAATTATGTTACGTATTGTGAATTATGCTAATATCGCTACGTAAAGAGAATGATGTTATTAATGCAACGTAATTTGAATTATGAGATAATACTGTAATACTGTTACGTAGTGTGAATTATGCTAATAATGTTACGTGAAGTTAATGATGTTAATACTGTTACGTAATGTGAAGTTATGCTAATAATGTTGCGTGAAGTGAATGATGTTATTAATGCATCGTATTATGAATTATGCTAATAATGTTACGTGAAGTGAATGATGTTAATACTGTTACGTAATGTGAATTATGCTAATAATGTTACGTGAAGTGATTGATGTTAATACTGTTACGTAATGTGAATTATGCTAATAATGTTACGTGAAGATAATGATGTTATTAATGCAACGTAATATGAATTATGAGCTAATACTGTTACGTATCGCAGTATTAGTATTATTAGTAGTATTAATTATACGCTAATTAGAAAGGAAATATGCAAATTTCACATTTTCCCCCAAAACCCGAAATCACCTCAAATTTGACTTGTAATCTAACATAACTTCCTTATAAACTAATAAAAAGACACATGGAAGCCAAACCTTTGTTAGCAATGTATTTGGAGACAAGTATGCGAAAAATGATTTAATTATGACATTTTAGTAATTTATTATGTATTTCATTATTTTTTATGATTATCCGTATTTTCTATGTATTATATTGTGTTTATGTTTTATGTATTACATTGTTTTATTTTGAATGTATTTTATTATTTGAGATGACATGGGATGTATTTGAGAAAAAGTTTATACTCAAAAAAATAATTACATGGCAATATATTTACAAACAACAGTGTCATGATACATAGAATCTCCATAATTATATAGGGTGACTATATCCTCATTCGTACTCATTCAAAGTATACGGGGGCTGGTGTAGTCCTTTACGTTAAATATACTTATATATATATAATACTTTCTGTCCTAAATATATTTATTGAAGTGGATTTCGGATTTCTTTTAATTGAAATTTACATTCGTTTGAATAACCGTAAATATGTTACTGGGATAATATACTGTCACCGTGGTATTGAGCGCATTAATACTTTTCACAATATCTCTGACATAATAATGTCCTCGTGGTGTTGAGCGCATTCATACTTTTCACAACATATTACTGGAGTAATATACTGTCATCTTGTTATTGAGCGCATTGCTACTCTCCTCTTGTTATTGGGCGCATTTCTATACTGTCCTCGTGGTATTGAGCGCATTGCTACTGTCCTCGTGGTATTGAGCGCATTGATACTGTCCTCGTGGTATTGAGCGCATTGCTACTGTCCTCGTGGTATTGAGCGCGTTGATGCTGTCTTCGTGATATTGAGCGCGTTGATACTGTCCTCGTGGTATTTAGCGCATTGCTACTGTCCTCGTGGTATTGAGCAAATTGATAATGTCCTCGTGGTATTGAGCGCATTGATACTGTCCTCGTGGTGTTGAGCGCATTGCTACTGTCCTCGTGGTATTGAGCGCATTGATACTGTCCTCGTGGTATTGGGCACATTGCTACTGTCCTCGTGGTATTGAGCGCATTGCTACTGTCCTCGTAGTACTGAGCGCATTGATACTGTCCTCGTGGTATTGGGCGCATTGATACTGTCCTCATGGTACGTATTGAGCGCATTGCTACTGTCCTCGTGGTAATGAGCGCATTGCTATACTGTTCTCGTGGTATTGAGCGCATTGATACTTTTCACAATATCTCTGACATATTTGAGAAAGCGGACCGTAATAATCATTGTTGCTATTTTATGAAGATTTTGGGTTATCATATAATAATACACTAAATGACTTGACCAACATTGCTGCATTGTTTTCCATGTATCCGTTCCACGCGAAACCGACTCGTTGTACACATGTTACAAGTACTACTGCGACTAACCGACTCGCTATGTACATGGTAACCTCTACCAACCTTACTGCCTCGTTTTCCATGTATATGTTACATGCGAAACGACTCGTTATACACATGTTACAAGTACTACTGCGACTAACCGACTCGTTATGTACATGGTAACCTCTACTAGCCTTGCTGCCTCGTTTTCCATGTTACATGCGAAACGACTCGTTATGCACAATCCTGCTGATACTATCTTCCCAACACCAATGTATAATGCTGACTCTCTCTTCACAACATTAATGTATAATAATGATACTATCTTCACATCACTAATGTATAATACTGACACTATCTTACCAACATCAATGTATAATGATGACACTATCTTATCAACATTAATGTATAATGCTGACACTATCTTATCAACATTAATGTATAATACTGACACTATCTTATCAACATTAATGTATAATGATGACACTATCTTACCAACACCAATGTATAATGCTGATACTATCTTACCAACATTAATGTATAATACTGACACTATCTTCCCAACATTAATGTATAATGATGACACTATCTTATCAACATTAATGTATAATTATGACACTGTCTCCCCAGCATCAATGTATAATGCTGACACTATCTTATCAACATTAATGTATTATTATGACACTATCTTCCTATCACTAATGTATACTGCTGACACGATATACTCAACAGTAATGTACAATGCTGGCACTACCTTCCTAGCTTCAATGTATAATTATGACATTATCTCCCCAACATTAATGTACAATGCTGACACTATCTTTCCAGTACTAATGTATAATTATGACATTATCTCCCCAACATTAATGTATAATGCTGATGCTATGTTCCCAGCTTCAAGGTATAATGATGACTCTCTCTCTTGGCATCACTAATATATAATGCTGACACTATTTTGCTGTCAGAATGTTATCTTCCAGATTTATTTTTAAATTAGTCCTCTTTGCCTGCTAAAGTTCGCAATATAGTGCTGGACTAATATGAAACCCGTATACATCGGATTAATGTAGTGCTGGACTAATATGAAACCCGTATACATCGGATTAATATAGTGCTGGACTAATATGAAACCCGTATACATCGGATTAATATAGTAATGGACTAATACGACACCCGTATACATCGGATTAATATAGTACTGGACTAATACGACACCCGTATACATCGGATTAATATAGTACTGGATTAATATGACACCCGTATACATCGGATTAATATAGTGCTGGACTAATATGACCCACGTATACATCGGATTAATGTAGTGCTGGACTAATATGACACCCGTATACATCGGATTAATATAGTGCTGGACTAATATGACACCCGTATACATCGGATTAATATAGTGCTGGACTAATATGAAACCTGTATACATCGGATTAATATATAGTGCTGTACTAATAAGACACCCGTATACACCGGATTAATATAGTGCTGTACTAATATGACACCCGTATACACCTGATTAATATAGTGCTGGACTAATATGAAACCCGTATACATCAGATTAATATAGTACTGGACTAATATAACACCCGTATACATCGGATTAATATACTGCACTAATATTAAACCCGTATATACCGGATTAATTCTCACCAGGAGTGAAAACTGATCCAGTAGATATTTAATTTGTAATCATTGTCAATACTATGTATTTTCTGTACCATTTCAGGATGCAGAAGAGGACGGTATGGGCCGGACTGCAATCAGGACTGTTCATCGGATCCTAATACGTGTGATCCGGTCTTTGGCTTTGCTCCTTATTTAACAATACAAACAGAGTTCTGAATCGTTAGTAATCCGTGAAACCAAATCATTTAAAACTTTTAGGAAATATGGTATACATGGAGTTAATCTCAATAGACGAAATGAAGTCATCAGGCTATGGATTTTAAAATATTGTTTTGTAACCAAATCGCGATCGTCATTTAACATAACCTTCATCAAAATATATTCATCATTATTCATGTTATAAAATATATTCAACATTATTCATGGTATAAAATATATTCAATATTATTAATGTCTTATAATATATTCAATATTATTAATGTCTTATAATAGTCATGGGTTACGTATGAGCCTGGATAAGACAGAGGTTTTATAAGTGAGTTTGCAGCGACAGGATATGGGTATTGCCCTATCAGGAATACATATTAAGTAGGGCATAGTTTTACGAATCTAGGGGGTATGATATCTGGAGATGGACGGTCCGATGGGGAGGTGCGTAAGAGGATTCAGTCAGGGGCTCTGGCC
>JAODAI010468177.1:0-14409 GCA_027575025.1 Scotoplanes globosa | reverse complement strand
TCTATATCCACTGGTATGAGAATAATCAGATAGTGTAAAGACATCATCAAAACTCAACTTATTAAAACCAAGAAACATATTAAACACATAAATAAGATCACCACGAAAACGACGAAGATTCAAAGTAATATAACAATAAACATATGATATGTTGTTGTTAAAGAGAAACCTGAAATCGTAGGTAAACTAATAAGTCATTCAAATACACGAGTAGATGTTCGATACCTTTTCAGCACTATACAAATAACAATTTATTAACCATGAGAAGGCTATTATATCTTACCTAGATTTATATTTTGCCCCTCTTACATGAATAAAAAGCAATGAATCCATATCCGGATGAGTAATAATAAGGATTTATTTTTCTCTACTAACCTCCAGACTTGTGAATATGTGCTTTGTTATCATATTTTCCTGTTTCAAGACATTTCTTGGGATGTCCAGTGTGTGTTTACCTCCGTTTATTTTTAAAGTAATGTGGCACTGCATTACATACAACGCGCTAACGTGCGCGTGTAAACACGACGTAATAAAGCAACACTGTGCATGTGACGTAGTCGATTACGCTTATCGGATACCTAACGTATTATATCGCACAATTCCTAGAGCGTCTGAAAGGTAAACATACGCTTCACTAGTTGAAATTATATACGCAGTATGTATGATGTGCTATTGAAGTTAAATGCGCACTGTTACGCAGCACCGCAAAAATGGCAAAAAGAGACGCACCAAGAGGCCCACTGGTATTATACGCAGTATGTGGTATGATTTTATCGCTCCATTTCAACATAATGTTATTAAAGATATGCAGTACATGCATATGTCATAGCATTTCTCAATAAAATCGAGTAACACCCTCCGATCCGGATTTTTCGTAAAAGAAAGCTATTACCTAGCTAAAATAATATCAATATTCTTTACATTTCCACTCATAATAATATGAGTAATATTTGCCAAATATTGTTGGATCTTCTGCAATTACGGATTCATTTAATAGGAGTTATCGACCACAACATCACTAGAAGGAACTATTGAACACATCAACACATCGCATGCTATTGCATCTTATATAATTATTATATGGTGAACACAAATTGAACATGTAAATCACAGGACTGTCTAACAACCGAATTAGAACACTACCGAAATATAATTTAATGTTCGGGTTTCCTGGGATATTTTTCAACCACTATGTTATATAGAACCAGGTAAAGTCATATTTATTTACCAGTTAAATATACTTAGTCATAGACATTTGATCAGGCGAAAGCAATGCAATAATCGGATCATTAATATACCTATTAAGGCAATATATTTATTGATAATCATTCCAACATGATATACACACTATATGTTGATATTTAAAAGATTATTCCGCATTATATAGAATATATTTACATTATAGTTGGCACTCTATCTCTCGACATCTCTCGACACTCTATCTCTCGACATTTCACAAATTATTTATTTACTTAAATATTCAAATTACATATCTTTTGATAAACGTACCGGTAAGACATATATACTCCATACATGCAATTTGAAATGACTTACATACTATATTAAAAGGGGGAACGCTACTTTTCGCGCATGTTGATTATTTTACCAGTTATGTGTTACCATAATAATAATTACAGAAATCTCAAACAAGATGTTCTCCAGACATATAGATACAATGGTGCGCTAAATGGGATTTTTCTAACAAATTTAATTCGTGAGAATGTACGGTATATAATAGGTTTGCACAATACAGAAATTATGTTATTATTAATAATAAATAAAGTCACAAAATATCAATCTCTTCAGTATATACAAGATGTATGTACCAACTAAAATATGATTAGCGATATACAATATTAAAATTATGATTTTTATTCAACCTTCAAAATTTGAAAGAAAATATCAAATTCAGTGAACTATTGTATGTCATATCACAAGTACACTATGGACAGCAAAAGCACCAAGTGGTTTGTCTAGATACGGTATTTGAAGAGTCAAATTTAAGAAGAAGTTATTGAAAACTAAAAGAAAATTCGATACACATAATATGATAACATAATAAGTATAGGAGAATAAACACATGTACATATTGAATACGACTATTGGGTTGTCATTATACAATTTAAAAATAACGCATTTACCAATATAGCCAGTGTGGTGTTCGTGTGTGTGTGCAGGGGGGGGAGAGGTAAATATATACTTTGCGGGATCTTAATCTGTTTTCAATATCTTCGTCTTAGTATAGAAATGGCATAATATGATATGATGAAATATTGGTACATACTGTAATAAAATTATATGGGGGGAGGGACCTAAATATATAATCTGTAGACTCCGTTTGTTTTCAATATTTTCTAGTTAATATAAAAAGTATGTAGTGTATCTATTTTTTAAAAGTATAACTCAGTGTTGTAACATATATTATCATAGTATATCATAGAGATATATAACATCATGATACGGCACATATTATTGTTACTGTTTACTTCTGGTAATTATTATACTAATTTTCAGTTAGAAACTACGAAAGTGTCTCTCCTAATTTAAATGATCATATTACGTAACAATTAATTGAAGTATTTTAGTTCAAAATACGTACAATATATAAAGCAAAATCACATTAAGATATTCTTTGTATATCGAACTTTTTATTAATATCATAAAATTAAGAGCAAAATGGGCTTTATCCAGTCAGCTATAGTTGGACTTGAAATAATTATATAATTCTTAATGCAATCCAGAAATCGACAGATCGCCGTGTATAAATAGTCGGATATATCACGATTATGTTAAATAAAATAAATTAGAGATTTACCATGTCATTTTCCTAATGTGCGAAGAAATTGTATAAGAGTATTTATTTTGTGTTGGTTATGTTCCAGCTTTAGGCCTACTTCATTACCTAATTATTATTTTTCACAAATCTTCATGAAGCTGATACTTGTAGAGTATGTACTCTGATTGCGTAGTTATTAATCTGGAAATAATTAATATCGTAGCCTACCCTAAACCCTTCTGTGCTTCTTTCTATTCCAATATACGCTAAGTTAAACATAATGTATATTTCACACATGATTGAATAATTATAGCTTAGTGAGCAAGATCAGCAAGAACATAGCCCACATAATACGATATTGAAACTCCATCGACTAATGGAACTCCTAAACCCATCCACAGTCAGAAGTTATACCCATCACGACCATTATTAAAAATATTGTACTATCCGCCCAAACCAACGACTCTGGAAAACTATTTCATTAATCATTAATTCCTAACATATAACCTGAAATACTTCTTGAAATTTAAGTCTATATCCACTGGTATGAGAATAATCAGATAGTGTAAAGACATCATCAAAACTCAACTTATTAAAACCAAGAAACAGATTAAACACATACATAAGATCACCACGAAAAGGACGAAGTTTCAAAGTAATATAACAATAAACATATGTTGTTAAAGAGAAACGTGAAATCGTAGGTAAACTAATAATTCATGCAAATACGTGGACGAGTAGATGTTCGATACCTTTTCAGCACTATAAAAAACAATTTATTAACCATGAGAAGGCCATTATCTCTTACCTAGATTTATATTTTGCCCCTCCTATATGAATAAAAAGCAAAGAATCCATATCCGGATGAGTAATAATAAGGATTTATTTTTTTCTACTAACCTCCAGACTTGTGAATATGTGCTTTGTTATCGTATTTTCCTGTTTCAAGACATTTCTTGGGATGTCCAGTGTGTGTTTGCCTCAGTTTATTTTCATATTAAACGTCCCAAACATATATAGAAAACAAATATTTACAAATTGGCTTTTGAACTATCAGCATTATAATGATGTGCGTTTATACGCTACCAATGTTAAAGTAATGTGCCACTGCATTACATACAACGCGCTAACGTGGGCATGTAAACACGACGTAATAAAGCAACACTGCGCATGTGACATAGTCGATTACGCTTGTCGGATACCTAACGTATTTTATCACACTATTCCTAGAGCGTCTTAAAGTTAAACATACGCTGCATTAGTTGAAATTATATACTGTATGATGTGCTATTGAAGTCAAATGCACACTGTTACGCAGCACCGCAAAAATGGCAAAAAGAGACACGCCAGGAGGCCCACTGGTATTATACGCCGTATGTGGTATGAATTTATCGCTCCATTTTCAACATAATGTTATTAAAGATATGCAGTACATGCATATGTCATAGCATTTCTCAATCAAATCGAGTAACACCCTCCGATCCGGATTCTTCCTAAATGAAAGCTATTGCATAGCTAAAATAATATCAATATTCTTTAAAATTCCACTCATAATAATATGAGTAATATTTGCCAAATATTGTCGGATCTTTTGCAATTCCGGTTACATTTAATACGATTTAACGACTACACTATCACTAGGAGGAACTATTGAACACGTCAACACATCGCAGGCTATTGGATGTTACATAATTATTATATGTTGACACAAATTGAATATGTAAATCACACGACTGTCAAACAACATAATTAGAACACTACCGAAATATAATTTAATGTTCGGGTTTCCTGGGATATTTTTCAACCACTATGTTTATGGAACCAGGTAAAGTCATAGTTATTTACCAGTTAAATATATTTAATCATAGACATTTTATCACGCGAAAGCAATACAATAATCGGATCATTAATATACCTATTATGGCAATATAGATAATCATTCCAACATGATATACACACTAGTATGTTGATATTTAAAAGATTATTCCGCATTATATAGAATATATTTACATTATAGTTCACGAAGTTATTACATGGCACTTAATCATATATATATACACAATTGATTTTTATTTCGAAACAACACTCATAAATAATCAAACGACTAAACTGCTTAAAAATATAACAATATTATTATGATGGTGCTTCTCATCTGACATATATTTGGTAAAATGGCACCCTATCTCTCGACATTTAACAAATTATTTATTTACATAAATATTCGAATTACACATCTTTTGATAAACGTACCGGTAAGATATATATACTCCATACATGTAATTTGAAATGACTTACGGACTATATTAAAAGGGGGAACGCCACTTTTCGCGCATGATGATTATTTTATGAGTTATGTGTTACCATAATAACAATCACATAAATATCAAACAAGACGTTCTTCAGACATGTAGATACAATGGTGCGCTAAATGGGATTTTTCTGACAAATTTAATTCGTGATAATGTACGGTATATAATAGGTTTACACAATACAGCAATTATGTTGTTATTATTGATAAATAAGGTAAAAAAATATCAATGTCTTCAGTATATACAATATTGATGTACCAATTAAAATATGATTAGCGATATACAATATTACAATTATGATTTTTATTCAACCTTCAAAATGTGAAAGAAAATCTCAAATTCCGTGAACTATTGTATTATGTCATATCACAAGTACACTATGGACAGCAAAAGCACTAAGTGGTTTGTCTAGATACGGTATTTGAAGAGTCAAATTTAAGAAAAAGTTATTGAAAACTAAAGAAAATTCGATACACATAACATGATAACATAATAAGAATAGGAGAATAAGCACATGTGCATATTGAATACGGTTATTGGGTTGTCATTGTACAATTTCAAAATAACGCATTTACCAATATAGCCAGTGTGGTCTTCGTATGTGTGTGTGGGGGGAGGTAAATATATAATTTGCGGGATCTTAATCTGTTTTCAATATCTTCGTCTTAGTATGGAAATGGTATAATAAGATATTATGAAATATTGGTATATACTGTAACAAAATAATATGGGGGGGAACCTAGATATATAATCCGTAGACTCCGTTTGTTTTCAATATTTTCTTGTTAATATAAGAAAGTATGTAGTGTATCTATTTTAAAAGTATAACTCAGTGTTGTAACATATATTATTATAGTATATCATAGGGATATATAACATCATGATACGGCACATATTATTGTTACTGTTTACTTCTGGTAATTATTATACTAATTTGCAGTTAGCAACGACGAATGTGTCTCTCCTAATTTAAATGATCATATTACGTAACAATTAATTGAAGTATTTCAGTTAAAAATACGCACAATATATAATGCAAAATCACATTAAGATATTATTTTGTATATCGAACTTTTTATTAATATCATAAAATTAAGAGCAAAATGGGCTCTACCCAGTCAGCTATAGTTGGACTTGAAATAATTATATAATTCTTAATGCAATCCAGCAATATACAGATCGCCGTGTATAAATAGTCGGACATATCACGATTATGTTAAATAAAATAAATCAGAGATTTACCATGACATTTTCATAATGTGCGAAGAAATTGTATAAGAGTATTTATTTTGTGTTGGTTATTTTCCTGCTTTAGGCCTACTTCATTACCTAATTATTATTTTTCACAAATCTTCATGAAGCTGATACTTGTAGAGTATGTACTCTGATTGCGTAGTTATTAATCTGGAAATAATTAATATCGTAGCCTACCCTAAACCCTTCTGTGCTTCTTTCTATTCCAATATACGCTAAGTTAAACATAATGTATATTTCACACATGATTGAATAATTATAGCTTAGTGAGCAAGATCAGCAAGAACATAGCCCACATAATACGATATTGAAACTCCATCGACTAATGGAACTCCTAAACCCATCCACAGTCAGAAGTTATACCCATCACGACCATTATTAAAAATATTGTACTATCCGCCCAAACCAACGACTCTGGAAAACTATTTCATTAATCATTAATTCCTAACATATAACCTGAAATACTTCTTGAAATTTAAGTCTATATCCACTGGTATGAGAATAATCAGATAGTGTAAAGACATCATCAAAACTCAACTTATTAAAACCAAGAAACATATTAAACACATAAATAAGATCACCACGAAAACGACGAAGATTCAAAGTAATATAACAATAAACATATGATATGTTGTTGTTAAAGAGAAACCTGAAATCGTAGGTAAACTAATAAGTCATTCAAATACACGAGTAGATGTTCGATACCTTTTCAGCACTATACAAATAACAATTTATTAACCATGAGAAGGCTATTATATCTTACCTAGATTTATATTTTGCCCCTCTTACATGAATAAAAAGCAATGAATCCATATCCGGATGAGTAATAATAAGGATTTATTTTCTCTACTAATTACCTCCAGACTTGTGAATATGTGCTTTGTTGTGATAGTTTCCTGTTTCAAGATATTTCTTGGAATATCCAGTGTGTATTTACCTCCATTTATTTTTATATTAAACGTCCCAAACATATAGAAAATAAAGATTTACAAATTGGCTTTTGAACTATCGGTATTATAATGATGTGCTTGTATATACGCTACCAATGTTAAAGTAATGTGCCACTGCATTACATACAACGCGCTAACGTGGGCGTGTACACATGATGTAATAAAGCAACACTGTGCATTTGACGTAGTCGATTACACTTATCTGATACCCAACGTATTATATGACACTATTCCTAGAGCATCTTAAGGTTAAACGTACGCTTCACTAGTTGAAATTATATACTGTATGATGTGTTATTGAAGTCAAATGCGCACTGTTACGCAGCACCGCAAAAATGGCCAAAAGAGATGCGCCAGGAGGCCCACTGGTATTATACGCAGTATGTGGTATGATTTTGTCGCTCCATTTTCAACATATGGGGGTCAGTAGGCTATGGTATTCGGTCTGGTTATTCGACTAAATTAGCACTGTCTGATTGTGTCAACAAACTGTGCAATTCTCTTGATCGGAAACTAATGTCAGTTGGAATACTTCTGGACATATCAAAGGCTTTCGATACAGTCGGCCACTCTATTTTATTAAACAAACTTAGCTTTTATGATATTAGAGGTAATGGCTTAGCGTGGATCACAAGTTATCTCACTAATATATAGGAAGCAGTGTACATTGTTTAATACTATTCAGTCTGAACTTATGGTGTCACATGTGGCGTTCCACAGGATTAGGGCGTTTATTATTTATTATATATGTCAATGATATTTGCAATGTCTCCGATAATTGTATTGTTTTATTTGCTGATGTTACTAATATATTTTTCTCAAATAATGATCCCGAGGAACTTCAAACAATTGCATTCAGTCATTTAAATACATTTTACAACTGGTTTTCTTCCAATAAATTATCTCTCAATTTTGAGAAAACCGGCTAGGTACATTATTTTCTGCAAGAGCATTACTAATTGTAACTTTCAACTTACTATGAATAACTGTTATATGCTTAAAAAGAGTTAACAATATCATTTCTAGGAGTTCAGATTGACTCACGACTAACATGGAATAACCATGTTGATCTAGTTTATAAAAATATATCAAGAGGATGTGGTGTGCTTTCTAAGTTAAAAACATATTTTACCTAAGATAATTCTTCATTCTTTATATCATATACTAATTTCACCTCATCTATTATTGTATAACTATTTGGTCAGGAATTAGTACCAAAACGCCAAAACAAATTAATTATACTTCCGGAAAAAGCTATTCATCATATTAGTCTTTCAAATTATAGAGACAATACTAATGACCATTTCAGACCCCTTCCTATACTTTAATTTAATGATCTAATCAATTTACATGTTGCCACTTTTGAATATCGTACAATTAATAACCTTACTCCAAAAGTATTTCGCAGTTTCTTTAATTTTAATACCGACAGCCACCAGTACAATACTAGACATGCAATTGCATTTCAAGTCCTTTATTTTAATACAAATTGTGTAAAAATACCTTACGCTATCGTGCCATTGTAATATGGAATTTACTGCCTAATAAAATTACATCTCATCTATTTCAAATGTCATTTAAAAGAACCTTACGTAATCACTATCTTAATCAATATTAACTGGCATTACACATTTATATGGTTCAGTTTTAGTTTATTGATTTAACCAGCATCATCACAAAAACATATATTATGGGTAGGTGTATGGAATATATCATAGTGCTATGCGTATATGTAAAGTGCGGGGACTATGCCGGGACCTTACCCAAGAGTTACCGCCATAGTATGCCCGGCACCGCCGGGACTTTACCCGGGACGTAACACTTTTGACTTTCCAGGCTAGTTCCCCGCAAGTCTCGGGTCCACTAGGGCGGTGAATGCCATTGACAAGTGCATAAGCACATTGTTATTTTTCATTATCCTTGTTAAGCACACTGTTATTTTTCATTATCCTTGTTAAGCACACTGTTGTTTTTCATTATCCTTGTTAAGCACACTGTTATTTTTCTTTCTCCTTGTTAAGCACACTGTTGTTTTTCATTATTCTTGTTAGACACACTGTTATTTTTCATTATCCTTTTTAAAAGCACGCGCCTTTTTCATTATACTCTCTTGTACACTTTGTTTCAAATAAACAGTCTTTCTAACACTTCAGATTTCTCAGCTGTAAGACACCCATTACAGGTGAATACAGTTTTACCCAAGGCCCATACACGTGCTTCGTGGGCCCAAGCTTTACCGTCTTGATATTGGATCCATTGATCATCATCGTCGTCATCATAAAAGAATCCATCACAAAAATCGCAGTGATTGTTAGAGTCATTTTTATTTCCGATGGCTTTACTTTTTTATGCTTTTACTTTACTTGAGGAAGATCTTCCTTCAAGTTGCGCTTTTGCTTTGCCTTTGGTTTTCTTTGCTGATGGTGTGACACTATTTTTTCTATGTCCTGTACTTATTTTATGTACTCATTTGTGGTTAGCCCCCCCCCACACTTTTGTCGCTTCGTTTGGTTAGTATTTAGACGATCCACTTTTGTCAGTGGTGAGATCGCACAGAAGGACCTTCTGCTGCTACAAGTGCTAGCTGTATCACTGTCGGTGTCGCTTCGCATCTTCCTGCTAATACTTATGCTAGGTACACCACTGTCATCGCCATTGCGCGTTTGTGTTATGACGACTGGTTGTGCATTAGTGTCATTCTGAGTTTGTGGCACCGCGACTGGTGGTAGTGCATCCTGTGTATTAGTGTCATTCTGCAGTTTGTGGTACCGCGACTGGAAGTGCATCCTGTGTGGAGTTATCTGCAGTGACCACATCCACTATGTCGTCGTCCTCACTGTTATGCATAGACATGCTCATGTAGACCTAGTTTCATCTCTGTAGTCTCGGATGGGGCAAATGCCTCATCAGGTATTGCAGTTGGATCAAGCGAATGAATATCGCAAGCATGAAATTATGCGGTGCCATTAGACACATATGCTGACTTCCCCCAAGCTGTAGCAAATAGCGGTTCGAACCGGTACTTTGTAATGGCCCATCCTGGATTTTGCCCCATAGACAAGTTTGTTACAACGCTCCAGTTGGACTTAAGTGATTTAAATACCGATCGGTCAAGCGGCTGAATATACTTGGTAGTGTGCCCGGTCAGACACACCAGGATAATATCATTGGCTGTGCAGTATTGCAGCACATCAACACTCTTTACATGTGATGTGTGGCCATCTATGCCGGATAAGGACAACTTTCCCTGCTACAGCATGCCTCCTAAACATCTTGAGCAACTCCTTGTTGATGTAGGACGAGTCTGATATTTCAACGACAGATCCTGGAGGCAGTCCATCAGCAAATTCGTCTTTATTACGCTTGCATTTCATGATAATCATGGGTGACATGAATTGTCCTGCAGCATTACAGCAACATACAGCAGTGACATTCTTCCCCTTTACATAGTTGGTGATACTCACAACTGAGCGTTTCCCTTTCAATGCTAGCACAGTTCCTGGCCGATTAATCATCATTGGCATACCGGATTCATCGATGTTGTAAATCCTCTCGGGCGATTGATGAAATCCTTCCCGATCCAGGACGACACCAAGCCTATCAAAGTATTGCTGTACTATCTGGCTGTTCATTCCGATAGCGTGTTCCTTCGACAACCCCTCTGCCTTCCTAAGAACAACTCTAGGATGGCGTTTAAGAAATCCCTCCATCCAGAAGCGGCCAGCTGCTTGATTATTTTTATTGAAGTTATGCTCAAGATTGTTACTCTCTGAAAATTCAAATGCTAAGTTGCAGACGTCTGCTTTTGTTAGGACAAAACCGCGAGATTCCATGTCATGGATCAGGCGCTCTATCTCGGCTTCATTTTCAGTTTCAGGTGCTGTTTTCCTTCCCAGAGTAGGCAGTTCAGCTGAGAAATCAGCGGCATCACCAGCACTCAATTTCACCTTATCTGATAGCGTTGATTTGGGTACGTTATATGTCGTTGCTGCAGATCGGATACTCATCTCACATCGCTTACATGCATTGACAGCTTTGCTCATATCATCAGTCGACCATGAACCACGCCATGTCTTCCGCACATATTTAAATGGCATCTGTATTGAAGGAAAAAATAAACATAACACAAATAAACATGGCACAATCACAATCTTTCACAATCATTTCATCATCAAAAATACATCGCGGTCGATAGGCAATAATCCCTCCAAAATATTGATCAATATTTTTTTTTTTGGGGGGGGGTTATTGTCTATGGACCGCGATGTATTTTTTATAATAATCGGACGTGTTAACACGCTTCTGGAAGTCAAAGGGTTAATTAAATTACAATACATCGGTACCATACATATTTAATTTTAAAAACACCCTGAAATCGAACTGCTGGTCGAACTGGTCAAGCGGATAGAGCTGCCGGACAGTACTGGCCGATTTGCATGGTCGCACAAATATAGCTTAGCTTCTGTGGCATGTCTGGGCCGTCAGTACACAATTGCATATCGGCGTGGTGCAAAATCGCGGTAGATGCGCTCAGTAATTACGAGAACCGCGTGAACCTGTTCGGACGTGTTCAATCTCGCTCTTGCATCGGACGTGTTATACGCTTCTGAAAGTCAAAAGGTTTATTAAATTACAATACATCGGTACCATACATATTTAATTTCCAAAACACTCTGAAGTCGAACTGCTGGTCGAACTAGTCAAGCGAATCGAGTTGCCCGCAAGTACTGGCCGATTTGCATGGACGCACAAAGATACCGTAGCTTCTGTGGCATGTCTGGGCTACCATTACACAATTGCATATCGGCGTGGTGCAAAATCGTGGTAGTTGCGCTCAGTTACGAGCACCGCGTGCACATGTTCGGACATGTTCAATCTCGCTCTCGCATCGGACGTGTTAATACACTTCTGGGAGCTAAAGGGTTAAAACATGACATTTCACAATCAATTCATCATTTTAAATACATCGATCGTAGTCTATCGACAATAATTAAAGATTTTTTATCGATAAACTTGGTAAATTTGGGAATCTCAGCGAAAAAAGACCCCCACCAGACCCGTTACCAGACATATTACCTGACGAATAGATGGCAGTATTTCAAATCTTCAGAGTTTATGTTGGCAGCTAGGGTTGGATATGCAGTGAACGTCCGATATATTCCCCAATATCCGGAGTTCCCTACAGATACTTAACATTTTAATATATATAATATATACGGTTAAATAATATGCTTTGTATAATTTAATCATTCACGTAGCTAAATATCACCACTGAGCAGGGGGTGTCCGGACCCCCGGACCCCTGGTTCCCATACTGTATCGGCATATAATTAGGCATATTAAAAAAATCACCGCCGGGCAGGACCCCCGGACCCCACCCCCTTCTCCACTGGATCCGCGCCTGATGCTCCAGTCTTCACATTATGAAGTTTCCACTATACTATCGATCATGATTATATAATAAATAATATTTGGCTGATATAGAGGCCATTTCAATGGTTCGCAAAGGTGACAATTTTAAATCTCCGATCGTCAAGCAAGCCTAAATTGATTATCAATAGACAATACTCAAATAATAATAGTACTTTTAAAGTTACATGATGTACAGTAGGTCTAGGCTAGACTGTCTTTAAGTTTAACTTGAAGGCTCTGGCCTTGGTTCAAGCTCAACTTCCAAGTGTTTATTACATTGAAACGACTGTAAGTAGTCTCAAATCAAAATGGTACCGCACCGGAACTTCTGAAGTGAGGAGATCGAGAGAAAAAGCCTAGGCTAGGCTAGGCTACATGCATTGTCGATAGGTATTTGAAGTCGATAGGCCTAGCCTAACGGTGCATTTTCATTGACCTGTATAATGGTTGTATTAATTGTCGATCGCTTAGCACTTCTTGCACACGTCTTAAATGCATAAAACGAAAAATAATTAAATAAAACCTTTCACATTGTCTTTGCACATATGTTTTCTTGTTTAGGCCTAGCCTATGTGCGATTATTGGATCAATCGGTTTTAAATTAATAAGCTGGTTGATGATTTTGTAGACGATGTTGAAAATGTTGATCAACAAAAAATGTATCTGTTGTCGATCATGCACGATATACGTACGGCGGCGGCAATTGGGTTACAAATTGTTAAAAAACTACACAGGATGCGATTATACCGTACATGTATGTCAATGCACTGATCGACTTCAACTGCCGATCGACAACTCATGTAGGTACTATACTACAATAGCATGATATTACCTATTGTATTGCCGTTTACCTAAGCCATTCAAATTCAATTATATTTTTAACAAAAATAAATAATCACCTCAAAGTTTGATAAAAATGTTCTACAGTATTTAAAACATATTTGTCTGAATAAATTCCGAAGAATACAATGCTAGGCCTATTTAGTATTGACAATTTAGCAATCGATTGTTTATGGCAGTTTTTGTTTGCAACAATGTTCAAAGTGGCACCTATTACTCCGTTCACTTACGAAAAATGTTCGAATTCAAGTCTATGATTAAATTTGTGATGATATAACTTGACACAAAACTCATTATAAACGTTTTATAAAGGAATATCCGGTTCGAACAACATCATGGATTAAATAATTACTGTGATTTTGGCAATTGAAATTAAAGTGGCAGAAAAGCGGGGGCCTAAAGCTAAGTGAACGGACACATAGGTGCCGAACGACAATAGGTAACCGTAGTATATAACTAAGTAAGTCTAAGGGTTCTCTCACATACATATAATTTAATCTCAAATCTTAACTTAAATCGTACAATTCTATATTTTTAATCGTAAAATCAGTATAATTTTGCATTAATTATTTTTATTCAATGTAAATATGTTGCCGTTTTTGTATTGCCCATTTGTTGTACATATAGGCCACCACCATTTCCAAAGGTATGCATAAAGCTAGCTAGGCTTAAAGATAGCTAGGCTAACACTTAGGAACCGTTAATGGCTATTCTATAAAAATCACAGAAGTTCTCTGATTTTTGTATCTTCCAGGTGTTGTGAATATTTCTAGTAACGATTTTAATGTACTCTACTCACCTTGCACCACTGCGGCCGGAGTTCAAATCCCAGTCGGACGTGCAAATGATTTTTCATACTTGCAACTGT
>JAODAI010468066.1:0-14414 GCA_027575025.1 Scotoplanes globosa | reverse complement strand
ATATTTATACAGGGTAACTTGCTCAGCAGAAGCTGGTATACTGCAAAGCCCTGTCAAACAATAATATATAATCAAAAGTCAATAATGACATCGGAACATACAAAAATCAACAATTTCGACAAATATTAAATAGAAATATAAAATGATAAAATCATTAAAATTCATTACATGTCAAAATCATGGTATATCTTACTCTTACGTATAAAATTGCAATAGATTTTGAGACTTTGATATCCTCCGGAAGGGTATTCCATCATAAATGATCTCCGATACATGTCGGTGTTTCACCTAGGCAGCCGAAGGCAGCCGAAGGGAAAACTTAGTGTTATACGCATGTTCCCAATTACAATTGTCAAAATTAAGATACGAGGGAGTTAAATTATGAATACATTTATACATCATTATACATTTGCGAGCGTTTGTAAGTAGTAGATAAATCGCCCTACTTTAATATTTCAAATATACTAGTAATAGGGACGTCATATATGAATGATTAGTAATAATACGTGCCCACCTTCTATGCAGTTTAATAAGCTTATTACAATCAACTGATGACAATTCTGACCATGCACTAGAAGCATATAGAAAGTGAGGTAAGATCATACTCGTGACCTGAGTATTTAATTGATCAATCGTCAGAAGTAAAAAAATATTTATTTTTACGGAGAAATCCAACCATCTCAGACTTGTTTTGCATATAGCATTAACATGATCGCTAAAACTATGATTAGCATCAATAATAACTACAACACATTTCATATTAAGCAAATTTGCTTACCATCAATATAAACACTAAAACCCGTAATATATCTACATAATTTGAATCTACTTCCTATGCACATCACCTTAGTTTTACTTACATTAAGCACTATAGTTTATTATCACTTAACCACTTCAAAAAAAATGTTTGGCACCTATTTAACTTTATACTAATTTTGGAAAAATATAAATATATCAATAATATCATATATATAACATAATATAATATACACGTTGTAGGTGTATAATGTATATAGGTTTTTATATAAGTTAAACAACTTCATATAATACTAATGGCTCCCTCAACATTTTGGCTTGTGAACCGAAACCGCTCGGTATGAAATTTTCCTTCTACGACTTTTTTCCTTCATGTCTTGCACACATTTTAATGACATTCCCGTCTAAATCGGACATTCCTTGTATAGATGTGACACTAATTTTACAATGGAATGTTTTAAAATGTACAATTACTGCATATGTCTGTACACTAAAAGTTTATGAAAATAGATTGTATGTGTTGTAACACTGTTATTTGTAAATAGATTGACATTTTAGTTCATTGTGTATTCATAGAAAATACCAAAAATCAATAAAAACAATGAAATATATAAGAAAATACTCAAATACTACATTAAAACCATTTTTGCTTTACATATACGTCCCGAAATATATCATGCATATCTGCCATTTATCTTTATCCTAGATTATAATGAAGTTACATTATATTTGAAGCTATAGATTTCAGTTAATTTACTAAATGAATGTGAAATTTTAATGCTACATTTATAATTAGCTCAAATTACAAAAAAATAACATACCAAGAACTTTCTTTTTCTCTATGTTGTTTAGAACATGTTTACCATAGGCACATCAGATTTTAAGTCATTTGGAATCTATCATGACCGAGATCTTAGGGTGGGTTAAGCCTCCCCCGCACACCCCACCCGGACAGGAGAGTACCAACAAGCCCCGTTAAGTTAGGGTTAAGCTGGGCAAGTCCAATATAAGTTATAAACTGCGACTTATCTTGACTTAAATCCTTTGTCTGTAAGAGTGCAGTGACCGACCTTATGCCTAGGTGTCATGGCCAGCTTATATCCCAATCCCTCAATGTACTACCAGTGATTGTAAAGATCTGCTTAATCCAGCTATTGTTAACACTCCTCTATTATTTGACTATTATTCGACTCTCTTTATTATATCCCTAATTGAATTGCTTCATGGAAAGGCTATGCAGACTAACCTTCTGTGGATACTAAAGGTCATCCCAAAGTTCTTTCAACTCTCCAGAGATATAATATAGCAACAGGCTGGAATTCGCAATAAGCCTAATTGTCATCCATAATCCAAGGTGCGGCGTTTGCGAGGTTATTAAGTGACTTAAGTTTAATAATTCCATTGGATAGGGTCAACTGGAGTTCATGATAGGCAAAGGGACAATTCCACAAAACCCCTTTTTATTTCCAACTCTAGTTTTAACTCTACTTACTGATTATCCACACAATGAAAAGTACCGGAGACCTTTCATTGGAGATCTGTATCAAGCTGTTTTAATACAGTTGCTAAGTGCGTGGGTCTCCTTTGTCTCCACTACATTCATTGAAAATCTACGCCCTTTGCTTCTAACAATGTTGCTTAATTTAGGGAGGGATCTTTACTTTTGAAACAGAAAGTCAACAGTTCATTTATCTCAAGGCTTTTCTAGGGTCAGTATCTAACCAAAATAGTAGAGTAACACACGAAGTTTTTGTTAATGATTGAGCACATCTGACTCCTATTAATCCGCAATTAATATGACAATCGTGGACAAATGGAGGTATGTTATAATTTTAAAGGCCCAGGTTCGAATCCTACCAGGTTCATTTCAGGTTATTTGCAAAAATTGTAGATTACGATTGATTTGTTACTTCAAAATGGCAAAAGACTGATGTGCACTTTCATCCATCGGATGGGGACGTATAAATTTCGTTTCATTTCGATTTATTTAACTTTATGCATCATCAACATACAACGTAATACAGCACATTAACAATATTCATTATATAAATATAACGGACGGTCTCGGGCTAGGATTATTCATACCTACGACTACGTCGACATATCTGGTAAATCACCATAGATGACCATCCATAATCACATCTGATACCGTAGTATTAGATATACGTCGATTAATGACTGGAATGATTTACCGGTCGAATGCAAGAATGCCAAATCTTTCTCCGTTTTTAAACATTTGCTCAATAATGTATTTCCTTTTTAATATGAAATTTATCTGTATATATGATATGTATTGTAATATGTTTGCTATGGTTTAGCTAATGATTAATGGCTTTGCTATATCTTTATTATCTTATCATACTGATTTTATTAATGCAATGAAACTTATAAATTACACTTTTTAACAAGGGCCTCTGGGAAGATTAGCTCTACAAATCTAACAGAGTTACCAATGAACCTTTTATTATTAGGATCTACTGACATGTTTTTACAATGGTAAGATGCCATGTCATTAATGTGGGTAAACATTGGTTTTGGTGGCAGCAACTTTAATCCATTTATCAGTAAACGTTTACGATTTTTTACTGTGTACCTTTGCGACAGTCCAGACGATATAAACATTAATAATATTTGTTATCAAGGAAGTGATGGAAGCTTGGTGTGAATTTGTCTTTAGAAAACTACCAATAAGTATAGGGATATTTCTAACACTCATTCTAGTCAACAATAAATTTTATTAGAATTTATATTATAACAAAGGAATACAATTTATTACATACCTGTATGGTGAGGCTGGTGTTGTTTTAGCCTTCGACAATTTTATTAGTAAATTTCAACTTGACTCAATCCCATTTACAGAATATTTGAGTATCATTAAGAGTATCCCTACTAAGTGGAAGTAAAACATACAATTAAACAACATGATCCTTATAATACCATTATATGACAGAGTTCTCCAAACAAATTCACCCTCACAATTTGAATAGTCTAATTAGCTATATGCACATACACAAATCCCAACATCAATACGTAAATGGAATATTTGCTTTCCAAATATTATAGACTAAGCTTGGATGTATATTTACCGAAGACCATGTTTTACACCATTAGATGCAAAATCTCGGTATTTTCAGCTTAAATTTAGGTATATAGTTGTCTCAACGAATAAACTACTCCATGTAATGTCTATATCAGATTCGCCAAATTGCACATTTTGTGTCCATGAACTCGAATCATAAGAAAACTTATTCTGGAATTGTGAACATACATCCAACTTTATTTTACAGGCTGAACACCAATTATTAAAGCAACAATTTGTCCTAAGTAACCAAGACTCATCTTTTGGTTATGAAGATGGAATTTCTCATGCATATAACTTTTATATTTTTCATATGAAGTTCTTAATTTTTAACTGCAAACAAAATAAAAGAAGACCTACAATTGATGACTTCTTTATACATTTAAGTTTGCAATTGCCGTGAAAAAATATAACTCATTAACAAATAATAATGTAAGAAAACATATCATTAATTACAATGATTTGCTCAATGCCTTTTCAGATTGCTCTATATTATTTTTGAGTGATGATATTCATGTGGGTGCATTCTAATAATTATCTTTCAAGATTGCTTTATGACTTTAGTCGTTTGTTAAAGAGAGCCATAATGATGTCATTATATTGTGTTTTCATTCAAAATAGTGGCGCTATATAACATTATTTGTTAAACAGAGCCGAGAGATGTATACTTTAAGCCTTCGACTTCATATCGTAAGGTCATGAGTTCAATATAAGATTATTGACGATTATGTTCCAGTTGCTCTAACTGATATATACAAATATTTTGGGTGTCTGATATAGAATATCTGATTTGAAAAGGAGCACCTCATTAATCAATTTTATTATAATATTGTGGTAGCGGGACATTTACGCTATGAAATACTAATATTTGTTACATATTTGAATGGTTGGTGTCATAATAAATATTATAGCAAAAGCCAACTAATCTATAAACACATTAATATACTATAATACTTATCATCATAAACAATTTGAATCGATTAACGTGACCATGTCAAAGGTTAAATACAAAAATGCTATTAATTTTCCCATATCGAATGCTACCCTATAACGTTCCTTTGCATTTATGAATATCTTAATATTACTCTGTGATATACATTAATGCCTATAATACCGCTGCATTTGATTTTACCTCATACTAAGTAGCTGCTTACATGAAGTAATATTGATATGGATAGTGAAATAATGCAATAAGCATACTATTTACAATATATCATAAGAATGAAATAAAGGAGATTAAAAATATACAAAGAAACGTACCTAACAAACTATATAGTAACGTAGTATGTATTATTTAATGTTTGGGAAGGAATGAAAGGGGGTAAGCTTGTTTGATAACGGGGGTGGTTGCGTTTTACGATTTAGACGGAACCGACTATCTCGGGCGAAGTGGAGTCTATCTCGGGCGGATTTCATGAAACGTCTACGGGGGCCCTCTCTCGATTTTTTGAGAATATAAGTGTTTAGATGCGAAATCATGTCACATAAGCAACGAAACGACAAGGGTATAACTTAGCGATAGAAACGTATATTTTAATATTAAGTTTTACAATTTGTTCCAACTTTCTTCACAAACATGTACAAATTGAAATATATATTTATATAATTATGTTAAGTCTTATAAACGAATTGCAAGTATTTTTGAAGAAAAATAACAAAAATAAAAAAGTTTCCAACACAATTATAACATCAAGGACCCGCCGATTGGTTAAATCATGAACCAAAAGAAAAACGGAACTTACCAAGTGTTTGGCTGTTAATTCACCATCCTAATTTAAATTAGAATAGTAAATTTGATATTTTCGGTAGGGCGGGGATTATTTTGTTGATTATACCGGCTAAATCCCTGCTAGCGGGTCCGAAAAATTAAAATCCCCACAAAAAGCAGGCTAAATATCGGTTAAATCCCTGGCATATTGCTATTACATTTGGTGCAAGTCCCGGGATCACAATCTCATCCCAAATTACAACGTGTGCATCCCCGTATAACTAGTGTTAGTCCCGGTGACAGTTGGTGAGCATACATTGTACTATGTCAATCTCCGCAATAATAAAAGAGACGGACTTGGAAGGAAGGACTACAATACATATTGGGAAATTGATAATTACATAGTAATTAATTATATAAACTACAGTGTATATCAGATACGTTGCTCGTTCGGCGGACCAAAATTAAATTAAAGTTAGAAAATGGACCGAAATATTGCTAGTTCAATGAATATTTATTTTGACATAAATAAGCACAATCTATTGTTATTTATATAGATGTACCGGAGGAAGATGGTGCTTGCAGTAGTTCCAGTGTCCAGAGGGTACAACGCAGATACGATACATTGGATCAGAAGGAATTGGAAGACAATGAAATCCGGGATGAGCGAATACACACACAAAACTTCGAAGACATTAATAATGCAGAATCTGAAATGTAAGATGGCTATAATTTGGTTGGGAATATGGGACTTCAAATAAACATTCGGCAACTTATTGTATGAAAAGAACAATTATAGTACAGCCACTTTCGTTTATTATTGAAATGCATCGTTGAAAAACACGTCTTCCATATTTGGAATACTTCTTATCAGTAAGACTAACTGACTGGTCAATCTTCTCCCTTGTATATTTTAACCTTAACCTGCGCACTACCATGAAGCCCGAGTTCCTTTCTATTCAATTAGTTGAAGTCACATTATTACTCACATTATCAATTCCATGTGCATGGTAGTGCAACATATACTACCAATTACTACATAATACGCTCCTTATAATCATGCCATAATCCCATCTATATTCTTCAAGCTAAGACCCCATATTGAATCTGCTTTTCAACCTCCCCACCAGATCGCCCAAGTAATATTCCCCATAGGTAAGTAAAACTATCCTATATCGCGGATCCAGGGAGGTCTGGAGCCCCCCGCCCCCCTGCTCAGCGGTATTTTAACCTGCCTTCCATGCCGATATCATTGTTATTATTTTTCTTAAGTAGCATATACAATGGTGGTTCTGGACCACTTTTTCCTTGTCCTGGTCCCTTGCAACTCGACTGCGCCTCGTTGTAGGGACCAGTGCAATAAAACAAATTCCAGAGGCCCCCATTTTGTATACTACTCATATATGTATGTACAATTTTCACCAAAAAGGGATAATTAAAATTTTCATAACAAAAGTCACAAGGAGAACAAATTTTGTCTTGCACCTTGCCCTCTTACAAAGATATAAAACTTGGTATTAAATGATGCGAGCAATAAATTATAGAACAAATATTTCACTTGCTCATATAAATAATTATACTAGAAAAATTATGTTTTCAGTTTTAAAAAAACGCCTACCAATTTTCACTTTCGATATTTTAAATTGAGAAACATAGCATTTATTTGTCACCACAAAACCTCCTTAAAAGTCGACAACAATGCAACACAAATACAGATTAAATTACACCATCCACAAATGTAAAATACGTCAACTCGCCAAATTTAGGTGTCATCCTCAACAGGAGAAATTGATCTTTAAAAAAATCACCAAGCTCATAAATTTCCCAACCAAAATCAATCTCACATAACAAATTCAATCTCACCACTGTTTACCACAATTTTTCATCTAAATCGCAACCGCGACACAAGTTACGTAAAAAATCACAAAACTCAAAAAAAAAATACAAACAGAAATACTAGTAAACTGTTTACGGAAAATTATTTCTAAGAAGCACTGGCTTTCAAAGTTAAATTGAGAGTTATAATCCTAGGTCAGGCAGGTTTTCCTACCATTATAACACCATATTAAGATAGCAGCTATTAAAACATATACAGTCGTCATTTCAGTAATAGACTCATCATATTCATCATGCTGAACTTATGATGTTACACATTAGTTTCAGCGGGGGGCTCATCATGTTCAGGTGGTAGTTCATCATACTGAACTTCTGATGTTACATTCGATGCTACATTGGTATCGGTGTTTATATTATGTTGACCGATATGTAGACCCGTTTCATTAACTCGGAGTTCATTATTGTACACATTGGTGAAGAAGCGTACGAAGAAGCATACGAAAAAGCATAACGCTGGGGGATTATACAAGGTCATCACCAAGTACAACATTAATAGGTATCCTGATAGTGTGCGACTGATGATGGGGATCAATTGGCGCATTAATACCATCTTCCACAATGCGTATGAATTGGTTATGTGCACCGAACCATTGTAACCCAAGTATCGGTGTACGAATTTGTGCCTGCGCTCCTAGGATTGCACAAACCAGCTTTCGAAAACTTTAATTTATCACACCATTATCTGTTAACCCTTGACTTATTGGTGTGACCATCTTTTTATAACCCTGTTCGAATATTCCTAGTCGAGTGATGAAATCGACTGTTAATGCTGCAGTTCGATGACCGAAAGACATATGTTGACTATCAAAAGTGTTTCCAACAGCCCAACTACATACCCACTGAGTGATTAAATAACATGACAGCATCATAGCAGAAGATACTTCGATAGGTCTATGGCTATTTGTATACCATTTATAGCGAGTTTCAAGACCTCCATTTACTAATGGGGGTGTCCAATTGCTACATACACTATGCTCATTCATTATATGTATTATTATAAGGATCAAAGTTGCTTTCATCCGGAAGTATAATTTCCAGTTGAAGAATAATACGACGGATTGTGTAGTAAACATGTTATCGGTAAACCATCCTATATAGTCCAATGTGTGTAGTATAAGTCATATGCTCTGGGGAAGCACCACAGCCAACAGTAGTTATCCATTTAGCAAAGTTAATCTGAGTTTACCAGAATAACATCGAATCTCGCTTCCATCGTGCTACAGTTTCATAATCATGTATTCGATAGGGAGTAAATACATCGCGACATTTTTCAATAAATAATTGTTATCAATATACGATGATTAACGATACCCTCCACCGCTGGTGTGTCCAAATTATGTCATACAGGGATAGGTGTGTTATCGCTATGTGTAAATGCCATATTATTTATACTGTATTTGTTTAATATATTCCTGCCTACCTAACGATTTTCCTTTTTCTAGAATTTCGTTTTTCTTCTCAACCAATTTATTAACTATTTTATACTCGGCCACCACAAGGTTAAATTATTAACTTGTGATTACACCATCTTGGAGAGCACGATCTACCAGATCGCCAATACTCTTTAACTTAGTCCTGGCTGTTATTGCAACCGCAGCGTATTTATTTTGTTTGGTATTGAATCTATCACGAATGAATGAATGTGCATGCAACACCTCCAACACTACAAACATGGATAAAGCCTCCAGCCAGCTATTGCAACGGCTAGCTACTGAGGTTTACCTCAGTGGCTCTGGCACCAATTCCAACTGTGATCACAGTGATATCAAGTTTGGAAACGATGCCTGATGCAGTAGCATATTTTCGAGCTAGGGTCTCACGTTTTATAACATCATTCTCTAATCTCTGCTGTGGTTCTGACATGTGCTGTATACGGTAATTCGTACTATTTATTTCCATGGGTGCAGATGGATTAAGTGGATATAGATAATCCATTGTATGTTATATAAACATTATACGTTTAATTGATAAATTGGGTTACATGGATTGGTTGTCCATAATTAACTATTCAATTTCCATCTTTATCTTTGATATTGAGGTTTATAACACTTTTTATTTTATGCATTTGTGGGGTAACATATATTTTTTTAGTCGAGCGATTATTGATTAGCATAACTCTACCAATCAAAGTACGTGGCCCCCCACCAACAATTGTTTCTATTTCGTAGATATGTATGTTAATGACACGATTTAGAGTAACAGGTGAACAAATCTAGATATATGCATACTTCCAGCCTAATACCATCCACTATATATCATCCCCCAAAGATGTTGTAGATTATTCGACATCTTAATATCAGTATTAGATGGGACTGTTAACTATATGCATCCATTTGTCAGTGAGTATTACACCACTAAGACCAATTCGCTGTTCAGGCGAGTCGAGAGTGTACATACCAGCACTAATCTGAGTAATATCTACATGTATTCTGGTGCCAACGGCGCGGCTTAGTATTTTAGTACTATATTTTAGTTGTACCAATCATTATTAAGAAATATTTCAGAGATTCTAACATTATTAGCTTTAAGGGGTATCGATAATATTTTACCATCCAGAATACTCCCATTGGGTATAAGTTTGTGTGTTGAATACATTATATATTAATGTATATTTATAACACTATAAATGGATAGAATATATTACAGACCTACAGCTTACTGGAAAGGAAAGACAGCCATCAAAAAACTTGCCAATGCTAAAGTATCTGGAAATATTTCAGAAACTGGTTAAAAAACAAGCAATGTGGCAGATATACCTACCAGCTCCTCGCAAAATGTCAAGACCTAAATGTGATGTGTCTGGTACGAATAAGGTTTACCGAGCTGATCTGTTATTTCTACCACACGATCGAGGTTTCAAATACGCTATGACTGTGGTTGATATGGTCAGTCGACAAAGAAGCTGAACCACCTGCTTAAACAAATTATGCCGGTGTGACTAACACACTGTCGCATATATACTCCCATGAGTTGCAATGGCCTAAAGTGTTAGAGGTAGATCCTGGGCTTGAAGTTATGGGGTCTGCGAATGTGTTAATGGTTAAGCATGGTGTTAATAGTATACGTGGTCGTGTATAAATAAACAGATATCAAGGCATAGTGGAACGATTTAACCGAACCCTTAAAGAGATATTATTTGGTCACCAGTATGGCCAGTGAATGAATCAAACAAAACGATCTACTGAATGGATATCTCGATTGCCGGCAGTTGTCTCGGCGTTGAATAATGAAGTAAGACGTTTGATAGGGGAAAAACAAAATATGCTATAAAAAGTAAAATATTCACATCGAAACCCGCCACCCCATATTCCAGAGCGGTTGGTGTGAAGAAGAAAAAGATACTCCTTGGATTTGTTTAGATATATATATCAATCAGATGAGCTGGAGGGAGGCGGTCGACGCCGTGCCATGGACCCTATGTGGTATATTGAGTCATACATTATTAATAGGTATGTCACTATGCCAGATCAACCCGTACTATGTTATCCTCAGAATGGTCCTTCTCGTGGATTCATCCAAGAGGAGTTGGTTCTAATCCTTAATGATACAATAGCGCAACCAAAGCAATTAGACAAATGTCACTAGTATTACAATGACGGGTAAAAATATATGTCGCTAGTTGGTTTTTAAAAAGCACACCACTTGCAACAAAAGATGTGTCCATGATTATAGTGGTACACACCATTTTCAAATACGAAACGGTTGTAAAGTAACACATTGTCGGGGTTGTGGTGTTGGATTAATTTCAGTTACGGGAGTTTGCATAAATTGTGGGGACATAGACTTGTGAAAAATTGAATAAATATAGAAAGTAGAGCTCGTAACAATTTCATTAAGGTTGTTTCGGAAATAAATTTAATAAAAAATGAATTCCTATATTACAATTTTATATATTCCTAAGTCTTTCTATTTCTTTTTTTGTTGGAAGTATCTAATCTTCAATATATTTGTGTCCATACGCTAATGTTTGAATTCCGTCTTTCGATATAATATCTTTTAGGAATCGAATGGATAGAGATATTTTGGTTACTTTTATAGCATATATTTGATGTCTTTGACTTGTTAACATATTTATACCGTATCGGAGTGTTTTTCTTTCAAATACAACTTCTTTGTACTCTTATGACGTACATTTTCCGTAACATGATGTCTTCGCTTTATGTATCTCATCGACATCGGTTAAAATTGAATACATTTTGGCCTTAATCTTAAAAAAATCCTAGGAATACCGGAACACTCATCCTTAATTTTCCCCCATATATATTGATTGATAGTTCTGTATACTGGGTGATCCTTCGGATAATTATGCGTATCATAGAGATCGAAATCCACATATTTGTGAAAATTATCTATTTTTATTTCAAGTATCAGGGAACCTGTATATGTGTAGAGTAGTTCACAGCACTTTAATTTATTATAGTAAAAATCGTACATCAAATGTTTGGAGAGGTCTAGGATACTTATCCTAACATAGACTGTGCGATTCAATTTTAGCTTAGCTTTATGAATATGTACTGTGACGAGATCACTATAAAATATTACGGAACGTGCTGAAGCGAGGACTGGCGATATTTTTTCTAAGTTTATCCTCCTCCGAAGAGCGTATTAATTTAACGTCTACCCTTATATGTACATTTTCCATAGTTTTACCAAATACAAAGTTATTCATAAGCTTATACATATCTTTCTCGAATGTACTCGTGGCCTTTTTTTCTGAGATCCGTATTCATTCTTATATAACGCTCCATTCAGGGACTTTCATCAAATCGTACTCTATGACTTTGTTTAAGTTTCATGCCTCAGGATATATACAGCTGTAGACGGTAGTGAAGAACGCATTTATCTTTATTTTTAAGATTTGGCTCTAACTTTTTTACTTTTGTTCATATAGCCAGATGTTCAGCAGCTAGTGGGTATGTGTTATGCATGTGGTGTAGCTCTTTTGGATATTCGAGGTCGACTTGTACGATATAAACTTTACCACTATTTTTAATATTCTCAACCCACTTAAAATTTCCTGTGGGGAGTGGCTTACTCATTGTCCATCCATACTAATTGTCCATCCATACTAATAACCTGCAGTCCGAATCCGTGGAAATTATTCGGTCTAGGTATAGATAATTATTGTATCGCTAGCATCTACAAGGGCAAAGATTTTCTTTTGTAGTCTGTTGCCTAGGTTTGATAGGAAAGTTTCTGAGAAAATGATTGAGGGCTTGAACGAGTTCTTGGAGGAGTTGTGCTCAGGGTTTGATTTTCAGTACCTGGATTTCTAGATTTAGTAGTAGGAGAGATATATTTGCCAGGGATGGGTTGCATTTGAATTATGCTGGAGCAAGACTTTTAGGGAGGCTAGTAAATTCGGTGGTCGGTCCCGGGAAGCAGGATTTAAACTAAGTGTGGGGGCGACTCATTGTTTGAAGGCAAATGGGGTGCATACTATTTACGGATTGAAAGTTATTTTTTCCAATGTTAGGAGGAGTATTACTAATACGTTTGATGAGTTTTACGCTCTTGTTGAAGATGTTACGTCTGTCCAATCAAGAGACTGAAGCTCTGTATTCACATTCAACATATTTGTGAGGCTGGTGTCACGTTTATATATGTGTTTTTTTACTTTGATTTGGACAACTACGTAAGTTACTGCATATACTGCATATAGGAAAATGGTCAGAAATATCTGTCTGAATAATAGTTCAGTGAAATATAATCAGACCACTTCAAATGATATTCATATCCACTGAAGGCATAATCGCAAACCTCTATATAAACCATATTACCATGACCACTATCTGCACATACCGGAGCACACTATCATTATTTCTCCACTGACTTATGTATCCCCTTCCTTGTCGATATTAACTTGATCTGTATACTGGTTTTACTTGTGTAGACAATAGTCCTACATTTGCCAATCATGCTATCTAAAAAATCCATATCAAGCGTGATTAGATTTTTACCTAGACCTTTTGGATACCATTTGCCGAATTACAAACTCGCGTTTAGTCTGCATTTCCACCATGTCTAGGTTATGAGTACATGCCCTATAACTAGGCCGATAACACAGATTTTTAGCCTGCATATATTTCAATTATTTTACTTTATCACACACATATCAATAGCATCACATCTTCTCTCACTGGTATCTAAAATACCACACAATATTTTGCAAATCTAGTATTTTTTTCTGGAAAACGGTAAGCAGTATATAGGATATTGTAATGACACTAAAACACGTAAACACAAATAAATGTTACACAACGCCATGTACAAATATGTACATGATAGTGCATTGCATTGTACTATACGCGTACTGCAAGCACATACTTCATCATATCACTCGAACATTAAAAGGATGAACATGAACATCCATCATAATATAATGGTAATAATAATATTTTAACATTATAATCGTTTTTTGTAAAAATGGACGTACATAATTAAAAAAAACGACAAAACAAAGATCTCACTTTGCATGCTATAAACGCGCCAGCCTCATTAATATTCAAGAGCTGGTGAGAACTTGACGTCATGTACTCAGTTGTAATATGGCTAGGAGAAAGTTTGTATTGGCTTACTGTGTAATTTTCGTATCGAAGTCATTCGGTAAATAATGAATTTCGATGCACAGATACACCTCACAATTCACCCAAATCATATAAATCAATTCCAAACACCAAGACGAATACAGAAATGGAAAAATTATTACTTTTTTCCATTGAAAATGATGAATTTAAATGAATGAAAATTACCGCCTAGTTTTGAAAATGCATATTAGCTGTTAGAGCGCTCATGTGACATAGCGTGCATTGTGCACACGCAGTGCGTACGCTACCGTTTATACGGTAGACGCCTCGATGCTGTGTGGCATTCCAAACTGAGAACAATACGTCAGAAGCTTGTTCTCAAATTCAAATTAACGATAAGTAAACAACAACTTTAAATGGTGATTTCTTGAAATTGTAACGTACGAAA
>JAODAI010467955.1:0-14417 GCA_027575025.1 Scotoplanes globosa | reverse complement strand
CCAATACAATGCCCATAGTTGGCCAATCACAGATGGTATATGGTAATAATGGCCCTTCTCGTCATGGGAATAAAAATATCGCCCCCGGATAGGTGATCACCAAAATAGCCTATGTATTAAAGTTAGGGCTAAAACAGAATAGGCATGAAGTCCGTCAGTATAATGTAATTTCCTTTGTTTGAAAGTTATTAGTTCCGCCTGTGATTACGAACACGACGTACTTTCCCATGGTTTGCAAAGGTGCCCATATTACATTTGCCGAATTTAATAATCATGCTATGAAATACAATTAAATCCCTGGCATAATAATATTAATCGTAGAACCAGAACAGCTACAGCTTTATTTAACTATATATTTATTTATTTTTTATGCTACTTCCTTTACTACAAAAACTCATTATCATTAGGTTAGGAAATAATGATGTTGAAAATCATATCACGATGGGAATAGCAGCCTGTGGCAGTAGGCCTAAATGTGGGCATATACTAATTATGTTCAACATGTTTTATAAAATAGAAATGTACATTGGCACCGGTGAAACATCAGAATTACATACAATCACTTTTTCAAAGTTACGATGTACATACGGGCTGATTTTAGATTAAATATCTGACCATTTTATACCATGCTTTAGTATCATAATTAACATAAAGAATATGTACGTCGAATGTGCCCGGTTAGCTCAGTCGGTAGAGCATCAGACTTTTAATCTGAGGGTCAAGGGTTCAAGTCCCTTATCGGGCTTTCGAAATATTTTTTATTTTAGAACTCATTTTATTATTATCGGATGTTATGCCAGGCAAGATATTGTTACAACATTATTAAATCATATAGGAGAATTAAGACACTTTTGTATTTTCAAGTGTAACCCAAATCTAACAAACTATACTCAACGACAGTAGGCCTTATTCATATGCCGGTTCCATATGTGCCAATTAGGATTTACACTCAGCTATTCTTTTCTGGGCTATGACATGCATGGTGATCAAAACTGTAAAAGTTGGTTCAACCCGACCATACCTCAGTGTAGGTCTAACCACATAATCTCTCCCAAAGTGCGCGCGCGGTGCCTATTTAGGGCTAGGTCCAAACCGATGAGCATTAAGACCCAGTGAGATTTCTAAATATGACCCCTAAAACTGATCTAAGAAATATTTACGAGACTCATGCTTTGGATGACATTGATGTGTTCTTGATAATTGGCGCGATATGTTTATGGTGTTGAAATAAATCGTGTTCCTAAGAAATCGAAAGGAATAAAAAAAAATAAAAAAAATAATGGGGGTGGATGTGGATCCTTAAAGGGATTGTAAAGTTTGTTTATAATGTTGGTTGATGTTATAGAGCAGAAAATTATCTACAAAATGCTTCAAACTAGAATCAAAACGGACATTCCGTTCTCAATATATTGATGTTTGAAATTTTCAAATTTAGGACACCAATTTGTTTTATAAAACGTCTTTATCAAGACTATTGTGACGTATGTCCTTACAACTAAAGCACATAAATAGCCTGATAAATGGCTTGTAGATACGTTTTCTCCAAAAGTTAATGTACGATACTGTTCAAACTTG
This sequence comes from Scotoplanes globosa, assembly GCA_027575025.1. Taxonomy (NCBI): domain Eukaryota; kingdom Metazoa; phylum Echinodermata; class Holothuroidea; order Elasipodida; family Elpidiidae; genus Scotoplanes; species Scotoplanes globosa. Next base: position 12,842 of record JAODAI010467955.1, on the reverse strand, counting down.
GTATGAAGGTTGACCCCAATGCATACAAAACATGTGTTACTTTTGGTGGAAGTCAAAGGTCATTTGAGGTCAAACACTGAACACGTGGTTTTAGAGACTCTTTCAATGTCCGAAATGTAGTAAACAATGCTTCATCGCTGTCATATTCCTCTTGTATGGTTTTAATAGTCCCCATGGACTTGTCGTACTTCCGGTCAATGTTTTTGAATACTCAGATTCCAGGGCCTTTATTGGGCATATCATTCACGTAGCCAGTCTGAAAATTCCTCGCCTGGTAGAGTATTAATTTATTGTCAGTCGAATACTCTTTTCCAGTCTTGTTAACCTTCCCTGTAATTGACCCGTACCCGTTTAATATCCCTTTGGGATTATAATTTTCCCTCCATCGCACGCTCAGGAATTTGAGGAATGTATCCAATTAATGTTACTCAACGATTGAGGTTAATCGCTCGATTTTCGGTTACTGAAGACTCGGTGGCCTTGACTATAGTTTGTTGACACTATCTTTAGTTCTACGTTTGTTGACACTGTGGTTATATATAGTTCCACGAAGAACTTGTTGGCCTTGTAAATATGTCCGTCGTTTAATACTTGGCTTGTCATTAAACTGTGTGTGACAAGGGTGTGACGTATCACTCTCTAAACATAATCGATAACAGAGATGAAATTGAACACAATGTGTTTCTGAACTTTGACCCTTTATTAAACGCACATGACTAAATATGATCATCAATATACTACACCGTAGTAAAGCAACATATGACGTAATAACAGTGACGAAAAATAGTTATGGTGGCGATTATCGTGTCAGGTAGTTTGGAATATGTGTCACGTGATATATGAAGAGCTGTGATGTACTTGGACAGGTGGTATGGTTTGACCAGGGATGTGATACTCCCTGGTTTGACGTAACGGGTTTCACTATGATTGAAGGGTATACTGAATTAACAGATGTATCAGATGTGTGGGTGGTAGTGTGTCAGTGTAATTTTATCTGCAATAGGAATAACACAAAAACTAAATTAATTAAGTATTACCCTGACGTTAAATATGATATTAATTAGTCATGATATTAGTGACGTGATAATGACTCTCTAGAACTAATTCATAATAATCACGCATTATATATGTTAGACATTAACGTAATAAATATGGAGACTTCGTACCGATTATACAACGGGCAGCCTCTGTCAGCCTGTCATTCTTAGCAATGGCGAAGTGATAGGCCTACTTGAATTAAGTCAATTAATCACACTCCACGTTAAGACACATAATTATAGCTAATCGTGATAACGGAATTAACTTAACTCGACTTATACGAGTTTATATATACATTCACATAACTCAGGCGCGGATCCAGGGCGTCCGGGGTCCTTCCCCCTCACCCTGCTCGGCGGTGATATTTTTAATAAGCCTTATATGCCAATACAGTCGGGGATTCAGCGGTCCGGACCCCCCCCCTTGCTCGGTGGTGATTTTAATATGCCTTTCATGTTCCGATATCAGTATTATTATTTTTTCCTAGGTGCCAGGAAAACGCATTTCAGCACATCACTTTAAGAAAAAAATCCTGGATAGGACCCCTACACAGAATCCCACCGGTTTCCCGCGTATGGCACTCGCAGTTGCTGCTTGTGCCTTCAATTTACGTCCACATGTTTGCATAACTATAGTTTAGATACATGAATGATTAATTGTACAATACATATTATCAGCATCGGACCACCAGGCTAAGCGCGGACCTAGTGGTTCGGGGTCCGGATCCCCTGCTAAGACTCAGATATGTGTTTTCTTAATATACCTAAATTTTAGGCTGACATTATTATTATAGCGCCTATGGTTTGGTTTATAGGTGCCAAAAACGCATTTCAGCTCATATTTTTGAGAAAAAAATCGGGGGGATGGGGGGACCATACCCCGATCTTTTTGCATACCTAACCAGTTGACATGTGTGAATGGTTGTGGAAAATATTTCACGTTCGTTGGACCCCCCATTGACCGTGGTATTTTATATACGTCTTCCAGGCTTATATTTTATACTATTATACTAGGCCAGTGTTTGGTTCATAGATGCCAGGAAAATGTATGTAAAAAAATCTAGGAAGGACCCTCCACCCAACTTGACCGAGCTTCGCAATTAATGGGCGTCCAATTAGTTCTCATCTTTTTTCAAACCTAACCCGGGGTTTACATGCGTGGATATGATCGACTATACACAAATAGTATTAGTTCGGATCCCCTCCCCCACAACCCCCACCCCAACCCACTTCCCTGTAGCCTTTCACATGCTGGTAGTGACTAACAATTTCAAGAATACCACTGATTGGATTATTGTTTCAGAAGGTAAAATCGGTCATTGTTAGGCAACGTAAACCTGTTTTACATTGTATTTCTTTCACATTATTTAAGAGATTCATTATACCTCATGTTCAGTTTTTTTTATTTTTGAAAAGATAATAAAAATAAAAATGGTAAATTTGTGATACAAAGTTGACCTTATAGCGCAGAAAATGTTGCACCATATTGCATCTAAGGACACTTAAGTTTTCCCCAACCACGGTGGCGCTTCACTTAGATAGTGTATTATACAGATAAGTGGGATTAACAAATCAGTGAATATCCCCCCTCCTGCGAAAATTAATGGATCCGCGCCTGTAATTGTAGATAGTTATTTATCACTGTTGATGGATACTGCATTTACCTTCTGACTAACAATTTAACAAAAACGGTTATGCACCAAATACATCATCCCCGGAATCTACTCAGCGGACATCGCATAATGGTGCAATTATTTATTACTAGGAGTGTAATAAACGACATTTAAAACGGCAACACAAAATAAAGAGAAGATGAACAAGGATTAACATTTGCACAATTTTGCATGTTTATCTTTTTATTAAATTATCTGATTCGTTTGGAATGAAAGGTCATGTACTGTAGAAAGAATGATGTCGGTTGATAGTATTTTTTAAAACAGCTTATTTGTACATAGTTTTGAAAACACCCTATTTATAAATACAATTTTATAATTAATGATTAATTAGCGGCTGGCATATAAAAGTATATCACACATAATCTATTATAAACATAATTGCGTATTACTAGTATTAGAGGCAAAACTGTAGGCTAGATATTTACCATATAGGGGAAAAGAGTAATGTTTTGCAAGTCCATATCACATCTTTCCATCATAGTTAGTGTGGTATTCAGTACTATGGATCTGGTGACGTATCCCTATTACATATTCGTTATACCTTTATACCGTAGTACGGCCAAGGAGATGAAGAAGGTATTCATGATTAGTTTCAGTAAGGTTGTTAATGGTGCCTGCTTTATTGTATGTACATTTTGGCATATATATATATATATATATTGTAGTAGGCAAAATATAGCCTGTATGGGGATCAGGAGTATTCACGATTTTTTCTTTAGTTTCATGTATATGTTGTATATTTACAATAGTATTGCTAGTTATCCATTTTATATCATTGTAATATTTAATTTAAGTCTACCTAGTCTTCGAGGTGTATGTTGAACAAGAAACATGTACAGTGCGTTGTGATTTATTGTCTTAATGTGGTCAGCCTATAATACTAAATTGTGCCAGTCAATAACAACAATCATTGAGATTCAAGATTTTCTCAAAATAAACTCCGCCCATTTTTCGAAAGAGCACCATTATGTCAAGTACTAACCGACTCGGACTTACGGTTCTTGTGATTTTCGAGCACTTTTCAAGCTTTTTGAATAAACCCCGTCCAATTATAAAAGTATGCCCTAGATTGACAACGAAAATACTAGGTGTCTGTTTTAGCAAGGTTAAAGATATATTGAGCTAACGAGCCACTTTCAAGATGACCGAGATCATACCCGAAACCGATAGGATTCTTCATTATCCCATAGGGCGTCATTATGTTAACTACCAACTGAAACAGATTATGAGATTATGTATTAACAAGACATCATTATTCATTTTTTCAAGATTTTCGTAATAAGCCCCGCCCGCTAATTACTATGCGCGAGACGACCTACGTTTTCACTAACCAATCGAGCACCATTGTACCAACAGAAATAGATTACTTGAGATTCTGTATTAGAAAACTACTTTTGGAAGGTGTTCGCAATAACCCCGCCCACTAATTAATATGCATGGTATCGTCGTGAAATACAATAGGCTTCTCAATTATCTCATAGATCACCATTGTACCAATTTTCAACTGAAACGAATTTACGGTTCTTGAGACTCTGTGTTAACAACCCACTTTTCGATTTTCCCAACAAACCCGCCCACTTATTAATATACACGGGATCGTTGCTTCAAATAATATGTTTCTTCACGAGGCCGAAGAGCACATCGCGCTACTTACCAACTGAATCTGACGTACCTTTATTTAGATTCCGTGTTAATAAGTCACTTTATCACAAGCGTATGTCAATGATCCCAACCCACTAGTTAATAATATGCACGGAATCGTCGTCAAAAACAATAGGTTTCTTCACTATCCCATATAGATCACCATTATACCAATACCTAACTGAAGCTGACTTACGGTTCTTGAGACACCGTGTTAACAAGCCACTTTTTCAATATTATCTCAATAATCCCAACCCACTAATTAATATGCACGGAATCGTTCTCAAAAACAATAGGCTTCTCTACGATCCCATAGATCACAATTGTACCAATTCCCAACTGAAAGGGATTTACGGTTCTTGAGATTCTGTGTATAAGAAACGTTTCAATATTTTAGCAATAAGCCTCGCCCAATAAGTAATATGCGCAGGATCGTCGTCAAAAGCAATATGTTGTCTGACTGTGAGACATTGTCATTGTAGCACTATCCGAATTATCAACTCGATCCGACTTACGGTCATATATTTCGTGTTTAAACAAGAAATTAACAATTAAAATCATGGTGCACTAGTGGGCAAGTCTATTGGGCTGCAAATACTTGCCAAATGTGAAAAAAATGTCGGAATGAGTTGGAACACTATGCTTATTTGCCATCATACATAATCATTTTGATGATGTGTTAATAATTACTTATGAATTGATTAATATACTCTAAAAATATATTCAGGCCCATATAGGCCTAACATATACTATTGCAATATAATTTAGACATAATTTGTTTTCATGAACCCATGCGGGTGAGATATGGGACACGTGTTTTATTTTTAGTTTACCATTTATATAATTATGATATATGCAACGCTTTGTACGTGACAAGTTGGCAGAGGATAGATGTTATTTGCCCATAACCTATTTGATCACACTATATTTTAGTTATTATGAAAACAAGATATGTGTGTATCACCTTACACCAACCTATCATAATCAACGGTTGGTTGTAAGTGCTCATACATAACAATCGATAATTTAACACATTTGCCCTCTTTTTCTTAGTTGTGGTTAAATGGTTATGAAGATCAATATGCATCTCGTATATAGGAACCCAAAATAGGAAAGAGTCGTATATAATGATGATATATTTTGTAAAGATTTCAACCACTATATGATAGAGAGGCATGCAGTCGAGTAAACTTAAGATATGAGGCGTTTTCCAGACTTCCAGTTTAATCCACCCCAATATTCCACATTATCTCCCTATCATTCAGACTTTGGAAGGATAAACCACACATGCACAGAGCCACTATTTGTTTTGTGATTGCTTACGAATGTTTACTTACTTATTTGTAATGATAACTGGATTGTTCCTAATGATCCAATACCATACACTGAACAGCAAGGGAGAAAGCAACATGTATCAACTTATTAAGTGTTTCGAATGACCCGAATTCTAGTGTTCAGTCTTGAACCCAGCACCACTGTTCAGTCTATGGTGGATTGATTATGGTAAGCTGAACGGCTCATGTGTAATTATGTGGTTTTATAATAACGATGTTCTAGATATTTGTCCGAGTCAAGGATCACTCAAGTGTTGGCCATGCGTTTTGACGTATTTGTATAACCCGTCTTCCAGATATCTCGAACCCATTATACGCAGAACAAGCTGCACTGTATAGTCTCTGATTGATTATTGAATATTTACGTCTCATTTGTAACTTTGTGATTTAATCGCGGTGGGGTACTCGGATTATTTCAAAGCCAATGATCACTGGATTGTTTCACATGCTTCAATAGCATGCACACACTTTAGTAAAGTAGGGCCTACTTGATATGACACGGGTTCCAGTTTATTAGCTCATTTTGACTTTGTACCATTTTAAAGTAAATTGGTATGACCTGTATTCCAGGGGGTACTTGAAACGATCGGAAAGGTGAGTCTGTCGTATCCTACCTGCGGCATGTGTACATGGGTCGAGTTTCAAATAATTTGCAGTAATTTGCATAAATTTGCATATTTCAAAATATACCAGCGAATTATATTTTCACATAAATTTCGGTAATAATACTTAGGTATTTATTATTTCAATGTCTAAATTTTTATTTATTGGTTCTGGTAATATATTTTGCATTTTGTGGAGCAATACGAAATATACATTTGTGTTAAAAATATGTTACAATCCTGATGAAAGTGAACATACATGATCAGCTAGTATTAGGGCTAAAATCGTCAATAAATATCTACAATATTATTGATATCGTTGCTTTTGAAAAAATGTCCCTCTTTCTCGACATTTTTTACGATTTAAACAAAACCACTCTATGCATGACTTTTTCCTTACCTCACTTCTTTCTCTCATGTCTTGTGGACATTTTTAAATCATTGCCATTGATATTGAATATTCATGTGGATGTCACATGCAAGTAAAAAGTTATTTTAAAAATGTGAAATTACTGCATATATTGTTACACGCAATAATTACAATTTCTAAAACTTACCTTTCTTAATCTTATGTCACATCCACATGGGGAGTGTAATATCAACATACTTGGTGACAAAAATATCCGCAAGACATGGGAGAAATAAGTCGGCGAAGGAAAAATTCATCCATGGAGCGGTTTTGTTTCAATAGTAAAAAATGTTGAGGAAGGGGTCGCTTTTTTTGAAAAAGAAACGTAATTAGTAATACTGTGGGTATTTACTGGCGTCAGCCCTAATAGTGATCTCATGTATGTTCAGTTTCATCCGGATGGTGACATTTTTTAACATAAATGCATATCTCGTTTTTCCCAAAAATGTAAAATACATTGCCAGAACCAACAAATAACCCTTAGACATTACAATAATAAATACTCAAGTATTATTGCCAATATGTATGTAAAAGTATAAATCGCTTCTATATTTTGAAATGAAAATTGCTGCAAAAATTGACATTTTTTAAATCAAGCTCAGGTCCACACACAGCAGGTAGGATACGGCAGACTCACCTTTCCGATCCAAACATTGGTACCTCGTTCATGTAACCAAAGTGCTCTGGGCTGCCCGCCTATATTTTTCACATTCCAATGTCCTATGCTCAACATTAAACAGAAATATCACATGTACTATTTTATTGAAGTATTTGGTATAACTCGTGTTCCAGTTACAATATGTTTATCGGGTTATTCTTAACTTTGTGATTTAATAACCCTGTTCTCGGACGTTTTCGTGGTCAATAATCACTAGGGCGTTTCTGGTGCTCTAATTACGTATGCCGAACATCGAACGAGAAGGCAACATGTACCATTTTAAAAGTTGTTGGTATGATCCGACTTCCAGAGGTCCTGAACCCACGCGGACGCGTGTATAGGCTGTCTAAAATAAGTTTTGTGTCGGAAAAAATTACAATCAAGCAAAATTTGGTATCGTTGGAATCGGGAGAGTGTATATTATCGTGATATAATGCCTCCAGTCACAAACTTTGGGCGTTTCGTTGAGGGCGCTCTCCATAATGACATCGGAAATTGTATATATGGGCTTAATGTTTAGTTGTGAAGTCTATTTAAGAAGTATATCATCTAGTTTAGATATACTAATAATTTTGACCCTATCTGATTACAAAATCCAAATTTTCATAGTGAGGGCGCTCTCCAAATGGCTTAAATGTCCGATAATGTACATCATATGGTAAATGTATTACAGTTGGTTCAGATTACAATATCATTATACCAAAATAATTATATATTTTTATACTGACACCTATATAAAGGGGGAAATAAATTAAAAGTTGAGAGTGCTGTTCAAAAAGACTACAAAAAATAATAAACGTAACTTTTGTAGATGACATTGATTGTTAATGCTATGATATCACGGGAATATAGTTGTATTCGTTTAATATAAGTGATTTTGGTTTACAATTGTATGGACCTTTCGCGTTTTTCATTTATATGAAACACTATGCCAACTACAAGTTCATCATGAATTTATGTTTAGAGGGCGCTATTCAAATTAATTATTATATTCGGGAAACTAATTATACGCCATGTAGTTAGGTGTATATATGGTATGTCTGCATTGAACATTTGATATTCTAATAATTATGGATAGGCATAAATAAGGGCGCTGGTCAAACTATTTGGGAAATAATCTAATAATTGGTTGCTTTATTTAATGCACTCTGCTATGAATTTATATCATTGTTCTTGTATGGTGAGAATATATATAAAACTTGTCATATATTTTGGGTATTAGTCGTGTAGCTAGTTATTGATATACATAGTGTCATATAATATATATAATTGGCCTATATACAATTGTTTATATATTTATATGTATATATGTATAATATGATATATAATAGTTGCATACCCGCGCCATGCGCTAACGAAATCGTTAATGCATTTAGTTTGTATAGTTACATTTAACCATCCATCCAACCACCCCATCCAACCACAGCATCCAACCACTCCACCACCTCACCACCATCCATCGCTCTATTCATCCACATATCCTTCCATCCATATACATTCAAACATAAACCCATCCATATATTCATACCTCCGCAAGGTTTCCGCCATGTGGTAGAGGAGATTTATCATCCCCTTTGAAAAGAGGGTGGGTTTACCCCCCCTTTTTTCTTTTTTTTGAAATTCTTAATCTTCAATAATTGAAAATAACAGATAATTGTTGCAATATTATGCATTTAGGCTTCACAATTACCTGAAATCATCAACCTGAGTGTCAATACATACCATAATTTTGTTGTATAAACCTTTTCGTCATCAAAAAAAGAAAGAAACAGGGAAAAAATCCAAAAAATGGGTGAATGGATGAATATATGCATGAATGGATGCCTGGATGGATTCCTGGATGGCTATATGGTTGGGCAGAGAGAAGATTATGTATAGCAGGATGGATCGATCAGGTATGTGGTTAAATGAATACGGATGGGTATTTAATGTGTAGATGTAGAGATGATGGAATGTGTGTTTGGGTATGTGGGTTGGTGGATGGGTATGCATATGATGTCTTGATGGAAGGATGCGTGTATTGGTAAATGGATGTACCGGAATGGGCGGATGGATGTGTATGAATGGATACATGTATGTATGTATGTATGGATGTGTGTATGTATGAATGCATGGAGGGGTGGGTGGTTTGGTGGATATACATAGATGGACAGATGAGTGGATGGGTGGATGTGATTGTGTGGATAATTGGACGGGTGGTTGAATGAATGGATATGTAGGTGCCTGGGTGGGTATAGTTGTTTGAATGTATGTAAGGGTGGACATATTGATGATTATATGTGGATGCATGGGTCAGATGGGTGGCTGGATAGGTGGGTGGCTCGGAGGATGGTTGGATTAATGTGTCGATAGATGGCCTATCGGGTGGATGGATGGATGACTGGAAAAGTGGGTGGATGGATATATATATATATGGATGTATATTATGCAAAGATGGACATGTGTGGATGGATGGATTGGTAGATGTGTGGGTGGATGTACGAATGAATGGATGAAGAGATGCCTGGGTGGATGGATCATGGATGGGTGGATATATTGGTGGATAAACAATAAGATAGGTGGATGGATGGTGGATAGATGAATGTATGTTTTGATGGATGTTTTGGTGGATCGATGTGAATGGGTATATGTGTGCACGTATGGAAAATGTGATGTATGGGTATGAGAGTGCATGGGTCGACGGGTGGTTGGATGGGTGGATTAGTGGTTGGATGGGTGGATTAGTGGATAGTTGGGTGGGTGGATGGGTTCATTGATTGGGTAAGCAGATGGGTTCATTGATTGGATGGGGGCTGTGAAGGTGGGTGAGTTGGTGGATGGATGTATGGCTGCATGGATGGGACTGTTGGTATATGAATGTATGGATATTTGTATGGAAGGATGGATGGATGTATGAATGGTTGGTTGAATGGATAGATGGGTGGATCGATTGGTGGATGGCTGGGAGATGTATGTATGAATATATGGTTGGATGTAGAGAAGGATGGAAAGGGTGGATGGATGGACAATTGATGTATGGGTGGTATGTCACTGTTGGTGAATGGGTCAACGGATGGATAGATGGATGTATCAGTGGAAGATTAGGCGGGTAGATGGTCTCAGTGAATGGATAGGTTGATGGAATGGTTGGCCGGGAAGGTAGGTGAGTGGATGGATGTATGGCATGTATAGCTAGATGGGAGGGTTAATGAGTGGATATATGGGTGGTTCAATTGGTAGATGGTAGGGTATGTATATATATATGCTGGTATGTATGTGTGGTTGGATGGATAGACACGTGGATGGATGGTCCATGGTATGTGTGTATGGATTGGTGGCGGTATATGCATGGATGGGTTAACATGGATGGGTGGACGAGTGGCTGTATGTGTGGATCGATCTTTGAGTGCATGGATGAATGCATGTGTGGAAAGCTGGTTGAAAGGATGTCGGAATGGATGTATGAATATATGGATCGGTCTATGTTTGAATATATTGATGAAAGGATATGTTGATGAATGGATGGATGGTGGTGGGATGGGTAGGGTGCTTGGATGGGGTGCTTGGATGGGGTGGATGGATGGATGGGGTGGATGGATGGTTAGATGGAACTATAATTATAAAATGCCAACATTCATTAACGGTTGCGTCCGCGCATGGCGCGGGGATGCAGCTATTATATTATATATATATACATACATATATACATATAACCAATTATATATAGGCCAATTATATATATCATGCCACAATGTATATATAATGTTAGCTACACGTCTGGTACCCAAAATATATGACAAGCTTTACATATATTCTCACCAGTCAAGAACAATGGGTACATAATTTCATAACAGATTGCATTAAGTAAAGCATCCAATTATTAGATTATTTCCCAAATATTTTGAACAGCGCCCTCATTTTATCTACATTGATACCCGCACACTCTAAGAAAGGTGTTCGTATATGACCTACGACATACTGGTGAATTTTCTAACGCAAATCTGGTTGATTTCACCATCAAATTAAAATCAAAATCACTTATTTTAAACGAATATAGTTATTTTTCGTAATATCATAGCATTCACAATCAATGCAATCTACAAAAGTTATGTTTTTTTATTTTTACAGCCTTTTTGAACAGCGCCCTCAACTGTTAATTTATTTCACCCTTTATATAGGTGTCAGTATAATTACCTAGAGTTATTTGGTATTAATATATTGTAATCTGAACCAACTGTAGTACATTTACCATACGATGTGCATTATCGGACATTTAAGCCATTTGGACAGCGACCTCACTTTAAAAAATTGGATTTTGCCATCAGATATGGTCAAAATTATTAATATATCAAAACTAGATGATATACCCCTTAAAATAGACTTCATAACTAACCATTAAGCCCATATATACGATTTTCGATGTCATTATGGAGAGCGCCCTCAAAAAAACGCCCAAAGTTTGTGACTGGAGGCATTATATCACGATAATGTACACACTCTCCCGATTCCAACGATATAAAATTTTGTTTGATTGTAATTATTTCCGACAAAGGCCTAAAAATACCTTAATTTAGACAGCCTAAATGTGCAATAATTAGTATAAATACTGTTTATCCCAGACAGTGTTTTCCACCCATAGACTGCAGTTTATCAACATATAAACCCAAACTGAGTTTATCAACTGATAAACATACTTTATCTAGATAAACTATCTAGTAGATAAACTCTGTTTAACATATAAACATTGTTTAACATATAAACATCGTTTAACAGATAAACCATTGATAGGCCTAGCCTGCGTGTTTATCAGATAAATAAAGTTCATCTGTGAAACCCTGTTTATCAGATAACTTGTTTTTCACTTGATAAACAGTATTTTTCTACTAGAAATTTGTGATAAACAGTGTTTTACAGATAAACTCTGTTTTACAGATAAACAGTGTTTCAGATAAACTCTATCAAACTGGTAAACACAGTGTTTTTCACTATCAGTTGATAAACTTAGTTTACCTGTTACTCAACTCATCGGAGATGAACAGTGAACTAATTAAAGCACATTGGGCATGCCATATAACAAGGCCGTCAAAATAATAATACTGATATTTATATACACAAAAATAATAACACTTTGTTTGGTTGCACATTTGACTGAACCTGTTTAAATTAATATTATTAGGTCTAAAATGCTGCTCCTTTAGTTTAGAACACATTTAGCGACCGTATGTGGCAAAGTTGGATCGGATACTATTCTTGTCTACGGATCTATATTGCATTATTGGTAAGAACAAGAATCATTTTCACGTGAAGCACATTTCTGAAAACTTATATTCAATCGTATTCAGCTACTCGACTCGAGTCGTACGTAGCCTAACTAACTAGGCTAGGCCTATTAACGTTATGCCTAGCCTAGGCCTAGTATACCTACATGTCATGAGTTGTCGATCGGCAGTTGAAGTCGATCAGTGCATTGACAATGTACGTTATAATCGCGCCTAAGCTACTAGCC
>JAODAI010467844.1:0-14423 GCA_027575025.1 Scotoplanes globosa | reverse complement strand
ACCCCGTTTGCATTCAAACAATGAGTCGCCCCCACACTTAGTTTAAATCCTGTTGATCCACCGATGAATTCACCAATCTACCGAAATGTGTTGCTCCGGCATTATTGAGATGTAAGCCATCTCTTGCAAACATATCTCTCCGACCGTGAAAACTTTCCATTAAATTTAGAAATGTAAAACAAAATTCACCACATAAACGTTCCAGAAAAACGTGTATGATCACACCCCTCCACCACACTCGCAGTTCATGTATTTAGATTAAATTGGTGTCAATCTTTTTGCACACCAAATCAGTTTACATGTGTAGATGATTGTGGAAAATATTTCACATTCGTCGGACCCCCATTGACTGTGGATGCATACTGGCAATCACATGTAAACTTATCAATTGGCATACCCAGCCGCGTATTCAGGGTTGTCCGGACCAAATCCCTTGCTCGTGGTATTTTGTAAATGCCTTCCAGGCCGATATTTGTATACTATTGTACTAGGGAAGTGTTTGGTTCATAGATGCCAGAAACACGTATTTCAGCCCCTTTCTTTTAAAAAATCCAGGGAGGATGCTCCATCCAACTTGACCGGCCTTCGCAATTAAAGTGCGTCTTATCTTCCCCTCTTTTTTCGAACGGAACTCGGAGTTTACGTGTGGAAATGATCGATTATACACAAATAGTATTCGTTCGTCCCCCCCCATGTGGCCATTGACATGCTGATGATCAACAAGCAATTGCAATAATACTACTAATTGTATTGTTGTTTTAGAAAGTTAAATCGGATATTGTTAGGCAACGTAAGCCTATTTTATATTGTATTTCTTTCACATTATTTGAGAGATTCATTATACATCATGTTCCGCTTTTTTATTTTTTATGCAAATATTAAAGGTAAATTTGTGATACAAAGTTGACCTTATATTGCCGAAAATGTTGCACCGAATTGCATCTAAGGACACTTAAGTTTAAAAAAAATATTGGGCGCTCCGCGCCAACTACGGTAGCGCTCCACATTGATAGTACATTATGCAAATCAGTTTAATCAACAAATCAGTAAATATCCACCCCCTGCGAAAATTCTTGGATCCGCGATTGTATATATAATACTGGTACATGTTTAAACCGTGCATACATTTTTGTTAAGCAATGACTGTGCGTGTATATTCAAGTTATATATCCACAATGTTACCGACTCATATCTGTAAGGGTATACAATCCCTTGATGTATATATTCCGATATATATGAAATGATATACTCGAGAAAAAATAATCCGAAATTAAAGTGAATACAACTGTGACGTTGTCATATTTTAAATGCATGGGTAATGACATAATACAATATGTCGCCGCATACCACAACCTTCCATAATCATATGTTACAAGTGAATCGGTGTGGAAACAAAATCTACCTATCGACTAATTAAATTATATTTTATGTAAAGCTTGACCCTATGATATGATAATACTACCTCCCATTAACAAAATCTTAAATATCCGTTAAACAAATTTTTCAATATCCACTTTATCTTTCTTAAATATCCGCTTTAATTGTCTTAAATATCCACTTTAACTTTCTTCAATATCCACTTCATCTTCATAACGTATAATGCGGGACATTGCTATCTGCACAACGAATATGTACAGTATAGCCAATTTTATGTGTAGCATATTATTATATGATTCCTAATTGTTAATAACTCACATAATTATAATAAGATACTTTCGAATTTGGGTTGCAGATTATGGAATTAGCAAGTTGTGTACCTTATAACGGTATTTTAGCAACGATATTTATTTTTCCAAAAAGGACAAGGGTATTATGTCAAGACATATTAATGTAGCTCCATCTGTTTTAAAAATATTATTTTAGCAATGAAAATAATGTCCATAACATTATGTGTGCATGTATTTGTGTAATTGGAGTGATCTTTGTTAAGTGTATGATCAATGGGAAGTTACAAAATTTGCATATAGATTATCATAACTACCAAAAAATTAGTGTAATATAATTATAATGGGGCAAAGCAGCTTTATTAGCATGCGTAAACAACGATACGGAAATAATTATCCTCATACAAAATAGCCAGCTAGCATTTAGGTAATGAGGAAATACTAATATAATACACGACGTGTGCATGTATATGGGTTTATTATTTGTATATTAAATATTCTGACTTTTTAATGGATAAAACATATAACGTTGCTTTTAATTGTTTCAAGGATATCCGTTTGATATTGTAGGGCTACTGAATAGCGGTTTCAACTGAGTATGAGCAGGATATTTTCACAATCAAATTCGTTTTTGGGTTTATTTATAATCAGACTCTGCATATTCTTCCTGATTGCTTTGTTGATGTTTTCTATCTCTGTACGATGACATACTTCGAGGTTCACCCAAAGTAGATACGACATTATTGCGTCTTCATAAACATTTTCGAAGCAGCAATGTATTCCGTCGAAAAGCCATTCGAATCAAGTATGGAGTAGTTATGCCCATTTCTCACTAATAAGAATATTTTCAAATATTGGATTTTTTGTCACTAATTCAGTAATCACATGTTTGTGTTTCTGTAGCATACTGCACTGGACGCATAACTTCAGCATATGTACTCTAGGCATACAAGTCGTATTAACACAATTATGTCTGTAACCCCTATTTTAATTCGAAATGCTAACATTATAGCCGAACACATAATATAAGTGGGAGGAGCAATGGAGGTCGAGTTAATTGTACATGTACCAAATAATGAGTAATGCAAATACTAATTAATTGATACCAACATTCGGTATCTATGTCGTAGTGTATGTGATGGAAACATTTAATGGTAGGCCCAATGTTAGGAATAAATGTACAATATCATCACTTTTAATTCACCTTCCTTTTAGTTCACCACGTTTTACATTTTTCCAATATAATATTGAAAACAAACTGTTGTATTTGTATTTAAGTGTCACCAGTGGGCTGTAACCTTCTGGTTTTAAACAGGAAAAACGTTATATAAATATTTAATATTATTATTATTATTATATCGTATAGCAGTGGGTTGCAAAAAACGTAGGTGGATTTGCTGGTAGTTATAGGACGGGGAAATTGTGCGGAGTTTAAAGACTGTAGGATTTTAGCCGGGGAGCATATTACCACGCAGCACAAACCTCTCGTTTTTGTATTGCGGCTACAGAAGCGTAATGTAGTGAGGGAAGTGGGCCACAAAGTGATTAAATGGTGGTTATGTAAGCAGCAGATGACAGAAGTGTATAATGTAGATGAAGTGTGGGGACTATTTAAGGCTGCTTTTGTGGATGGGGCAGATAAACTTTGTGGAAGGACCTCGCGTAAGAAAGGACGTTCGTTGAAGAAAAGTCAGATGTGTTGGACGAATGATGTAGAGTGGGCAGTGGGTGAGAAGAGGGAGGCCTGGAAGAAGTTAGAAGAAGCCATTGATAGTGGGATTCAACCAGAGTTAGTCTTACGTCACCTGTACGGGCAGAAAAAGAAGGCAGCTAGGAGGGCTGTAGAAAAGGCAAAATGTGATATTGCAGTTTGAAATATAGCATTTATAAGCAGGTGGATGATGATTGGGGAAGAAACGTATCATTAAGATGGCAAGGGACATGAAGTGATAAGAGAGGCATAGTGGTTCAGGATCTGGATGGGAGGTTGGTCACGGACAAGGATGATGTTATTACAGTATGTGATAACTACTTCAGAGAGCTGTATAACCAGGGAGGAGGCGCTGATCTGGATTTACCCAGCGCAGTAATGGGTAAGATTTAGGTCGTCGAAATTTCGGACTTTGAAGTGGATTGGGCTCTGAGACCGATTTTGAGGGATAATGCTGCGGGTTTGGACGAAATGAGTGTGTACATTATTGTACTTACAAGGGAGGTGGGAGTGAAGTGGTGTGTTTGAGGGAGGGGCGTATTCCAAAGGAGTAGCGGACTGGCGTGATTGCGCCTATTTTGAAGCAAAAGTGTGATGTTCACGACCCAGGAAAGTATCGGGGTATCACGCTGTTAGGACAGGTTTTTAAGCTTTTGGAGAGGATTTTGGATAGAAGAATTAGAGCTAAAGTTGAGAAGGAGATCGGAAAGGAACAGCATAGCTTTCGTAAGGGACGAGAGGCAAGTGATGGGCTGTTCTCACTTAGGCAGCTGGTGGAAAAGAAAATGGAGGTGAAAGGGAGAATGGTATTGCGTTCTGTAGATTTGAAGAAAGCTTATGATACGGTTAATAAGAAATTAGTTATGTCTACGTTAAGGTAGATGTGTGTTTCAGAATCAGAAGTTATGATGGCCTTCGGGTCCTGGTTGGTTATGGAATGTCAGAAGAGCTTGGGT
Source organism: Scotoplanes globosa (assembly GCA_027575025.1). Lineage (NCBI taxonomy): Eukaryota > Metazoa > Echinodermata > Holothuroidea > Elasipodida > Elpidiidae > Scotoplanes > Scotoplanes globosa. The sequence goes on along the minus strand of JAODAI010467844.1, from coordinate 10,092 downwards.
TAATATTGGGGTTAGGCAAAGTCCACTTCTTTTCATTATGGTAATGGAAGTGATTGGCAGGAAATTCAGTACAAAGAATATACCAAAAAAAGATGTTATATGCTGAAGACCTAGCAATAGTTATGGATAGTAAGCAGGAGTTCCAGGACATCTTGATATAATGAAAGGGTTTATTTGAGAGGCATGGTTTGCGTTTGAGCCTGAATAAGACATAGGTTTTATCAGTGGACATGCAATGAAAGGAGTTGGGTATAACCCTTGCTGACAAGAATATTAAGAAGAGGGATATTTTTGCGTATTTGGGGGAATTATTTCTGGGGATGGTCAGTCTGATGGGGAGCTGCGTAAAAAGATCCAGTCGGGGGCTCTGGCCTGGAGAAATGTGGAGGGGGTTATGTCAGATAGATATATTTTCTAAGAAATTAAAAGGGAAGATATTGAGTACATGTGGTATCCATGTATGTATTTACGGGTTTGAGATAGTGACCCTATCAGGGGCTCAACAACAGCTACTCCAAATATTTGAAAATAATTGGATGAAAAAGATTGCGGGGTTTAAGGTTGGAGGATATTAGGGGAGGATATTGGGATGAATATGAGTAATACATAGTGGGTGATAAAGGGGCGCCTGAGGTGGGCTGGTCATGTTGTACGTATGGATGAAGTGCGAAGTATGAAGTATATATTAACGAACAATTCCTAGGCACAAGATAATTTACTCCCGTTTCCCCAGCCAATCGTGAAGTTGTCTTCAGATACAAAGCCTTCCATTTTAAAATGTAATACATAAGAACTAACACAATAAAATACATACAAAATACCTAAAATCATAATAAAACAAGGAAATATATAAGAAAAGGCTAAAAATAAATATAACCAATGTTCGTATACCACCTACCAGTCTAGATAATAATATAATTTGAGATTTTGTAAGAGAAGTGTGGTGCCGCAATGGTTAGTGCTCTGGTTTAGTGACCCTCAACTTACTGGTTATAATACCGGCGCAATAATATATGTATTCCTGAGCAAAACACTTAATCTCTATTGTTTGTATTATACAGTGCATGTGGGGACTTATTTTTGGACCCCATGTCCGGTGGCGAACAATATGTAATTGAAATAAACAATAGACATACGCAAAGACAACTAAATTTTCTTTCAAATTTCGTTTAAGATAGAAGGTTCGGCCAAAGGTATCGATGTGTAATGATACCAGGAAGAAAGGCCATAATGATATAGCATATGCGTTGCGCGCAGTGTATAAATGGTATGTTTCAAATCATACACAAAATATAGCGTAGGAATTGATATGTCAGATTTTATGAAATGTAACTATTATTATATATACATGTTTACAATACCATTATAGTTCTAGTTTAAATTTGTGGTTAGACATCGTTACGCCATGATGATTGGGTAATAATTCATGATATTAGCCCGCCTGGGTATGTATTTACTCATGTTCCTAGGATGAATCGGAGAGGTGGTGGTGTTGGTGTGTTTTTTAAGTCACGTTTTAATATCTCTGTTACCAAAATACAACACAATTATATATTTTTTTAATATTATATGGAATTATATTGAATCTATTAAACTTAGACTTTTATTATATACCGGACACCATCCACTGTTTCTAGCATACATACCTTTTATGAAGAAATTTATTCATTTTTACAATATGTTAATATTCACGATATTTGCTATAGGCCTACTATTTTGACCGGTAATTTTAATTTTGCTACTATTCATTCAGAATTTTCTATTGATCATCTTATTAGTGATCAAACTACTTCTGATCGCTCTAATTTACATCAAATTTGATTTACTTTTCAGTTAGTAACTGAGAAGGATGTCAAACTTATTTTGAGAAAAAATGCCTCAAAGACAAGCAGATCTGATCCGGAGCCAACTGATCTTGTTAAAAATTGTTCTGGTGTTCTTTTGCCTATAATTACTCGAAGTTTGTCTAGTGATACAGTTCCCACTGAAATAATTACTCCAGTAATCAAGAAGGTAAACGGTGATATTGATTCACTTTCAAATTATCGTCCAATCTCTAATTTGCCATGTCTGTCAAACTACTTGAGATGGAAGTTTACTCTCAGTTCCAAGTTCATCTTGAGGGCAATAATCTTCTAGACCCGTTCCAATCTGCATATAGACTTGACCACAGTATTGAAACTGCCCGTACTCTTATTAATATATTTCTTCAGTTGATTACCGCAAACTTGTACTTCTTGACCTACTGTATTTATCTGCAGCATTTGATACAGTTGATCATCTTTTGTTATTATCTCTTCCTAATAATGAGTGTGTATTATGGTGGCAACAATTCAAAATCTAAGGCTATTATTTACGGAGTATCACAAGGTTATGTGTTGGGACCTACATTGTTGACACTTTTCACTAAAGGGGTGACGGACATTCGTAAGATCTCTTTTCATCAATATGCCGATGATACGCAATTATACATCTCATTTAATGAATGTGGTATATTACCTGCTTTTGAAAAAATGGACTGTTGTATACGTGATCTTTGTCAATGGATGAATAATTACAAGTTAAAGCTTAACATATGAAAAACAGAATTTATCTTTTTTGGCTCCAAATTTAATAATCTATAATTGAAATTCCATTTGTGGTTGTTAATGAACATCAAATTAAGGCTTCCGATAATTACACAACCTTGCTGCATTGTTTGATAACATATTATCTTGGAATTATCATATTTCAAAGACTTGTGCTGTTGCTAATATATGCAGCTTAAAAATATTGCGTATATCAGGAAATCAACATATTTTTAGTCTTCCAAATATTCAAAATACAGCTGCACGTACTTTATGTCCTACACCTACTTTATGACCTAGGCCAGTACTTTATGACCTACACTGGATTCCTATTAAGTCCTGCATTATCTTCAAAATCCTTGTTATACCTTTTGTGTGCTTAGATTTAACCAACCGCTTTACATTGGTGAAATTATTTATATAACGTTTTTCCTGCATAGGACCAAAAGTTACGCCTCAAAGCGCTTCACATCGATTAAAAAAATGTAAACATGCACATAATGAATGTTCATGAAAATTAGAAAATAAGATCAAATAGTACGACCACTTTCTAATACCAATTGCTATGGCAGTAAATGTTTTGTATTTGCAGCTGCTACACTTTGGAATAAATTACCAGATAGTGTCAAATCATGAGATACATTGGCCCGTTTTAAGAAGTCTCTTAAGGACTCTTCTTTTCGCACTTCATTATGATTAATTCATTTTTAATTTTCGTGAACATTGATTATGTGCATGTGTAGATTAATTTTAAAAAAATCGCTGTGAAGCGCTTTGAGGTGTGACTTTTGGTTATATGCAGTAAAAGCGTTATATAAATCATTATGTAGGTTGATGCCAATGTATACAATACTTGTGTTAGTTTTGGTGGAAGTCAAAGGTCATTTGAGGTAAAAAAACGTAAAACCAAGTTTGAACATTATCGGACTTTAACTTTTCGAGAAATTGTATTTACAAGCTATTTATGAGGCTATATCAGTACATTAGTTGTAAAGACCATACGTCAACAATAGTCTTGGTAAAGACCTTTATTAAACAAATTGAGATCAAAAGTTGAAAATTGAAAACATCAATATATTTAGAACTTAATGGCCGATTTGACTTTTGTTTGAAGCATAATGTTCTGTTGTATCATATGAACTAACATTATTTATAAACTTTATGAACCCTTTAACCACATGTGATGGAAGTGTAATGTGTGCTCACGTCGGGGAGTTTCAGCTGTAGGTACTTTCGAAGAGTGATCGGGTGGATAATAATTAGTTAGGAATTCCTTGAGTATTGGATATCATGTATCATTCTATGGGTCGCGTTATTTTCTACTATTTCCGTGTATGGTACTACTGAGACGATTGAGTCATTGCTGGTGGTTGCCATGCTGTTTGTTCTTCACAAAAATTGCAGTGATTTCAAATCAGACATTTGTTTCTTCAAAGCTTAATTTGTGTAACCCTCTTTTGTTTCGATTATCAAATCAACAGATGCTTAGGCTGCAACAAAATCAAAATGTAGCTGCACGTATTATTATAAAATTGTAATGTTTCTTGTTCTCACTTTACATTATAGGGGTGGCGGACACTATTCGATATATTATCTGCTTTTTATAAAATGGAGTGTTGTATACGTGATCTTTCTCAATGGATGAACAATCACAAGTTAAAGCTTAGCACATGAAAAACATAATTTATTATGTGTTCGATCCAAATTTAATAAAAAGTCTACTATTGAAATACCATTTATAGTTATCAATGGACATGAAATTAAGGTTTCCGATAAATTACGTAACCGTGGTGCATTATTTGATAACACATTATCTTGGAATAATCATGTTTTAAAGGCTTGCGCAGCTCCTTGTATGCAGTTTACAAATATTTCGTATAACGGAAAATGTCGTGATTAACACTAAAAAGATCATAGGGCGGTAATTTTAATCCATGTATTTGTTTCTTCAAAGCTTGATTTTTGTAACTATCTTTTGTTTGGATTATCAAATCAACATATTTTTAGACTTAACAAAATCAAAATAATCTGCTAGACGTAGTCATATTACACTAGTACTTTATGATATACACTGGCTTCCAATTAGTCCCATATTGTATTCAAAATCCTTCTTACTACCTTTTTTGTATGCTTAGATTAACCAGCCGCTTTACATTGGTGAACTGATTCGTTCTTATACACCTTCTCGCAACCAGAGCTCTGCTGTAGTAACCGTCGTGGTCTAGTGGGATTTCTCAGAATTCACGATCCTAGGGTTGAAAGTTCGAGCACCGTCAAGGGCCATTTGTTGACGTCAGGAAGTGCATCCGGTTGTAAATTGCTACGTCGCCCTTATAAAGTCCTTGAAATTATTAAGGCACCATCTAAACCCCGTAAGGAGAGTGGTAGACGTTAAAACAACTTATTGTCTTAAAAATATTTGGTATTACCTGTTGTGGGCTTAGATTTAATCAGCCGCTTTACATTGGTGAACTGTTTCATTCTTATAAACTTCTCGAAACTTGCCCCTCTACTGGTAAATATGAAATAGTACAGCCAGGTTATAATAGCAATTGCTATGGCAGTACATGTCTAAAATATGTGGTGCATTGATCAGTTTTTACAATTTTTTTTTAATTAAGACTCATCTTTTCACACTTCATTATGAGTATTACATTTTTGATTTTCATGAACATTGATTATGTTCGGATCATGTGGTACATGTGTACATTGTGTAAAACATGAATAAAAATCAGTATGATGCGCTTTGTGGTGTGACTTTTGTTCTTATGCACGAAAAGCACTATATAAATCATAATTATTACTAGTAGTAGTAGTATTCCTATTTCCCTAGTATATATGTGCGTTATCTTATTTTTTTCATTTTTCATCACCCATGTCCTCACTACTGTGCATTTATACCAATACGGACACACACACTGAAGTATAATACACTGTAAAAACAAACCGAAACGTTTTTCGAATTTCAGCTTAACATTTAGCCAGTATCTAATGTTTTAAAGGATACAACTGGTGATACAATTAACAATTAACCAATGTAGTGCAAAACTTTTTCTTATGTTGCATACAAGCACAGTAAAATACATGTCCATTTGATTAGAGTAATCTACTGATAACCAAACAGCGATTAGAGTAATTTACTGATAACCAAACAACATACCATCATACGTTTAACCGTGAAGTCAGAACATACAAAGTTAACCTCTTCTACGATTAATGTTTACCCATGCCATTTGTATTCGTGTAAACAAACTTTCATAATCCAATGAACGCTTACTTTGATCGATAAACAAATAACAAGTATTCGAGTAACGTTTGTTTATGTCATCGAATCTGCAAACGCATATTTTCCAACGCCGTATATTCCCAGAAAAATTGACTGATCAATACCGGTAAGTTTGTCCAATTTAAGCAACAATTAATTATCAAATCACAATACCGGGTAGTGTAATGTTGAATAATAAGTTACCAATTCAGGTAGGATATTTTTTTCTTCAAAGTAGTCATCCTAGAATGTCAATTATATCGGTTACATCAGGCTTGAGATTGCAGAAACAGCGCACTGGCAGTATTAGGCTATCCTATAGCCTAAACACGTTAGGCTAGCAACACTAAAGTAATATTCTTATAGGGCTAGGTCCATTATTCTAGGGCATCAGCCAGTGTGGTGAGTTCAATTTATGGCGTATACAGTCTCCCATTGTGGATACATCCATTCAGAGTTATAATCCAGGATTAGGTGTAGGGTAGTCTTCCATATACATCCCAATTGAGATGTATTCAATTCCAGTACATGAAGTACATCCCCAATTTGTGATCATGCAGCAGACAGTATAATGCTGTTATGCCGGTGTGGGCCTATCGTATCCCCTGGTGTACCGTAAATAATGTGTTTGAAGACACGTTGGACTTTTTAAATTAAATTTGACAAAAAATCATGATGCCGGTCACTGACGTAAATGGATAGGGAATCGATATCCCAACAGTTGGCCAATTACTCTCCGCATTGAGAGATGGGGTCCCTAGACTGCCACTCTTTTGAAAATATTAAAATAGATGTGCCAAAAGTGACATTTAGGACATTAAACATAGTTGACATGAACAAAATATTTAATGTTGTAATTGTTTAACGCATTATTCAACATTTCCGAACCGGATTTTGTGATTTAATAATTGATTATTGTTTAAATTAGAAAAACTTTAAATTGTATTATTAATAGATACGCACTGATCCTCTTGCAGCCTACAATACAGAGACAATTTCATTTGTGTATAATAATATTGAACCAAAAAGGGCAATACCATCATACAAAATATGTAATACTGTAATTGTTCACCCATTATTCAACATTTCCGAACCGGATTTAGTGATTTGATAATTGATTATTGTTAGCCAAACTTTAAATGAGATAATACTGCATTTAAACACAACAGGTTTTTAAAATAAATACCATAATTGGTTGCAGCAACTCAAATTTGAGAAAAAAACAAAATACGTTAACGTTCATCCGGGATCTACTCGACACGGTATTGCAATGGTAACATACCACGTGATTAATGTGAGAATAGTTTTAGGTTGCAGCAACTTTTCCAGTAAACGTTTACGATTCATTTTTACAGTATCGTGACGGACGATATGTTGGAAGGAGATCCGGAACAGGAATCAATCCGGGGCTCTGGTCTGGAGGAATATATAGGGGGTTATGAAGAAATTAAAAAGGAAAGTGCTGGGTAGATTTGTTATTCCAGCACGTATTTACGGGCTTGGTATTGCAGCTCTGTCTAGTGCTGAGAAGCAGCATCTTCAAATGTGTGGATATAACTGGATAAGAAGGTTCGCGGGCTTAAGCAGGTGGAGAGGAGGGATTAGTCGATATAAATAAGTAATTTTGGATGACTGTGAGTCTTACAGAGAAGTAAATTAGGGGGCGCAGTATAAGGTATGATGGGCATGTGGAACGGATTCATGAAGGGCGGCACCTCATGAGAGTGGTGGAAGGACTATGTTAAAAGGGATATTAGGAGCGCATAGGCATGGATAGAGGTCAATTATGCGGCTGTTATATAGTATTCTTCCTCACACCTTCTTAGAAATTCATTAGATAGATATATGATGCCTGTACCATATGTCTTCAAAAGCAAATGATGTAACTACGAATGATACTCCTTTAATACTAAAACTTATACAGTTGTATGTCAATGAACTGATTGAACATTGCGAAGAAATGAGACTGTCATTCTTTGAAGAAGAGTATTTGCATTGATACAAACGTCCTTGCAGGGATATGTTGTATTATACCTGCCCACATTATTTGGATTGAATTATCTTATTCAACTATTGAAGTTTACCATACCAATGTCAATTATGGCTGACCTGATTGCTTTCCAAGCCCTACGATGAAAGAGTAGTCAAACCACGTCTGAAGATTGGCATGTGGTCCTGGATAAGTCAATTAGTTATGTACCATTGAGAGTGAACCTATGAAATTGTCCAAAACAATACCTAAGTACTCGGAAAGCTACGCCGATGAGTTTGAAGTAGTTGATCTTACACTGTCATTTAATTGTTATTGTTACACTGACCACCGCGATATAGCTATTCTGACTGATTGTCATTCTGCTTTAACCTTAATTATATCGAGTGATTCAGAAAAGCAGTGTATATTTCTTAGGAGCTACGCCAAATTCCAAACCTCCGTTTTCGGGATGGACGGAATTTTACTAACAATTTCCCCTGTATTTTTTCCATATTAATGTTCTCACACACATTAAATACATCAATTGAATGAGCATGCAATACCCTTAAAAAATACATAAAACTAAAAAAAGGGAGATGAACTTCAATATATGTCTTTCAATGTCGATAAGTGTAATTAAATTATGCATGTCGGTTGTCGCAATAAGGAGAATATGTATAATGTCAATGGTAGGAATTTAGAATTTGTTCAGTTGGAAATGGATCTGTGTGTTAATTTAAATTCTTCTTTGAAGCCATCTAAACAGTGTATTGAAGCTGCGAGAAGAGCCAATTGGATTTTAAGTTTGACGTCCTTATAAGTTGTTACATATGGGTATTGTTGTTAGATTGTACTATTAACTAGTATTCCTCATCGGGAATATGCTATTCAGGCTTGATATCCCTTCTTAGCTAAGGATGGGATAATCATAGAGCGTGTTCAAAGAAGGGCTACTAAATTGCCGTACGAGCAAATATTGACTTATCTAAAGCTTACAACTTTGGAACGCCGTCGTCTTCTGGTGATCTTATTCAGGTATTTGATAAGTTGAAGTTCGATGATGTATTTACCCTGTCTGATTATTCTGACACTATAGGTCATAGTCTTATATTACGTAAGGAGTATTGTCGATTAGTGGAATGGCTTGCTTGAGTCGTTGGTTAGTGCAGATAGTGTCAATGCACTTAATAATGGTGTTACTAGATACATTTAGGAGGTTCACTTCAGGAGTGATGATAGTTCAGGATCATGTTATGAGGATTATGGCATTGCTGATCCTTTCTTATTTAAATTAACTTGTGTTGCTATGACCTCACCATTTCATTATCGCGACGGATATAACTAATAAAATGACGTTTCTTTAATCTGAACGTGTGTATTTATATTATGAAATGTAATTGTAATTGAAGTTTATTAATAATACATATACGGATGTTAACGCTCTTTATGAACAAAAGCAAGAACTTGAAAATATGACACTTTGGGTAACTTGACTTATTTTCCGCTGAAAAAAATGTGCGACAGACGGAATTGTGACAGACGGAATTATTTTCACACACTAAGTCAATGGAGCATTTTCCATCAATTCCGTCTGTCGCGTCATTTTTGCACCGTTTTTGCTCCTATTTTTAATCATAATTAGCTTGTTTAACCATTATAACAATATATAAATTATATATATAGGCTATAAATCCAATCAGATTTTAAGCTTTGATATGGTGGGACCTTTTTTGGATTTGGCCCAGGATTATTCATGAAAACGCCACAAAACTTAGCATAATTATGGACGCTGCTACTCATCACTAGAGAGAACTACAGTACCAAGCCCGTAAATACGTACTGGGATAACACATGTATCCAGCACTTTACTTTTTAATTTCTTCATAACCCCATTTATTTTCCTAAAGGCTAGAGCCCCGGATTGAATCATGTTCCGGACCTCCTCCAACATACCGTCCGTCATCAGATATCAATATATTGCATATGTTGCCCAATAACGAATGATGTTGCATAAGTCCATGTAACATCTTTACACTTGGACATTGCATTCGTTTAATTTGCATCTTACCTATAATGGGTGTTGTGTCCTGGTCATCTTAGTAGTTTACTTGACTTCATTTTAGTTCATGTGTAGTATATTGCGTATAGTAGCAATGTGCACTGAATAGTGCATATCACTAGTAATATTGTAAAGGTAAAGTTAAGTTAAGATAAGTTAAGTAAGAAAGGATCAGTAAGGACAATGTCCTCATAATATGATCCCGAACCTCCATCACCCAGTGGACAAC